>JAECUM010063031.1:0-19508 GCA_016617855.1 Megalonaias nervosa
GTCGTTTGTTCTATTAAGTGAATATATAATGATGGAAAAAGTCCTGTATGTACTTGTGTCACGAGAATATAATACCTTCTTCAATATATAAGAATATACTAATTTTTGTTTTTATTTCGTCGTACAGAAATTCAAGCCCTGAGAATTGATTGGACTAACCGTCGATAAAATCATTCATTTGTCTGGATGCGACTATCTTAATGAATGGAATGCATCCATGTCTTTGTCAAGAATGGGGTCAGAAGAGATACTTTCTCTGCAATGGATATGTTGTTCTTCAAATGCACACACCTGTAAATGTTAATATCTATTGCATCTGATTTTGGTATGGAATATACTTGTTACTATTAACATATTTCATTGAGTAATATATAAATATATTGCGTCCGATGTATAAATGTAAGTTTCGAGTATAAACTAGAATAAGATTCTACTGTTTGGGCAATATTGCGCATTATCTGGATATGAAGATCTGCTTCAAATTCGGATAATCAGAAAGAACCTAACATTCTGATCAAACCTGTGGTTGTACTATTGGTTCTCCCTGATAGGTTAATCTGGGCACTTGTAACCACATATATGATGTATACCTGTAAATCTGTTGGACTTGAAAAAGCAGGATTATATAAGAGAGGAAGAGGACATAAACAGGAACGTAAAGAACAAAGTTAACATTTTTAATCTTCAGCTAGATAATTAATTATTGCTATATCTTCAACTGTAATGTAGATATTAGAAAACAAAGTCTTAGACCTTCGGTTTGACATCCTTGAATGTTATTTCGTCGAAGTGCTGATTGTATGAAACAATATAACTATATGAACCAATATTCGACTCCCCCCCCTCTCTCTCTCTCTCTCTCTCTCTCTCTCTCTCTCTCTCTCTCTCTCTCTCTCTCTCTCTCTCTCTCTCTCTCTCTCTCTCTCTCTCAAATACCAAAACGTTTAGTAACGTACATGAAGTAACAATGACTGTTATTCTTTCCTCACTTTTAGTAGGTATCATACATGATACACAATGATCTTGTTCGTCAGCAAGATGAAGTGACTTCCACAAACTCCACATTATTATAGAAAATGTCATACATTATATCCATATTATGATGCAATACATTATCCGAAAAGGATGGGTATAATGTTAAAGGACAATTAATAATTAATGCAAATAATATACCCATTGTTCAACTTAATGCCAAATCCATGTCAGCACTGGCTACAAAACGAGTTCAGGTTAACATTGAATTGTAATTGCATTTCGTACATGTTTAGCCAAACGTGTATGTGTACATTCACACAGTTGTGAGAACATATATTGTGACACTCAAATATAGTTATTGATCTGACCTGCTATTTTCAATAAAATCGAAACCTTAAAAAATCTGTGAACAATATTTAAATATTTAATTTATTCTAAAATAAAATAAGCAACCCTCTCAGTTATATCGTCTTGAGTCTTGTGATTAATTGCTGCTTATAATGATACGTCCAAGTTCGGCGATTGTGGTATTGAGGATTTAGGATTTATACTATAAACAATCTCCTTTTTCAACGTTAGATATTTTGTCGGAGATATTGAAATAGACAGAAGGAAACGTCAAAGGATGTTCAGTACAAAACACTACAGTTAATTAAGAATATGCATCGCTTCTTGAAACATAGTTAAAGCATAGACATTATACAAATAAATCACCCTGACATCCGCATTAATATATGCCTTGTTTATCATTATAGGATGCTTTATGTTGTCACTTATAACTCACACTGTTAAGCATCAGCATATAACAACGTAGACAAGATTAATATTTTATCATGTTGATTACATAACGATATTTTTTAACATCTGCTAACAGTGCATCCTTTTGAAACAATGCAGAAACTATCTGCTATTAAAGACAGATCAATGCTACAATTCAACTTCAACACTTGTCATAATTACTTTGTTTTGATTCATCACAACGGAATTCGATAGCATCATTTTGCTCAGCAGGTCCTTACACCGAATAACGTATGATGAGATAAAGCTTATGAGAATGGATATTCGGGGGGGGGGCAGTATCTCCCTCATTTGATGAATGCGCATTATCTGCAACCCAAATATCCATTTACTGATCAATATAAAGCTGCACTCAGAGTTGATTGATATCCAGCAATCCTCTCAATATTTCAAAACCCTGAATGAGATCTTTAGGCAGCCCGGGGCGATACCATCGAATAAACATTAAACTCCAATAACATTCTCCTTCAAATCCACACTATAAATAATAAAGTAATTCCCTTGAACCAAATTCAGCAAGAAATACTTTCAAGTGACATGTGTTGCAATTTGTTTTTTATGTTCAGAATTGACATAAAAAAGGATTATGTCATTGTGATACACCAGTGCATTCATGAATATTGGAATATATATACAGAAAACGTGTGATGTGTGCACATGTAATTGTCTACATTGGTCTTAAAATTGTGGACTAGTCCGTTTTTTCCCGATGCATTTGGTATGTATTGGAATTTCCAATTAGTTGACATGGCACACCTTGCACGTGTTCTTTAATTAAATTAATTTTAGTGGTGTATGGTAACCTACTCTCTAACTATTTTGTTTTATTCATGAGGTTTAGAATCAGAATATTTACCTTTTGACAAATTGAACAAGATAACTTAAACAACTTTACAGTTATCAACAGATACACTGTTGTGCTCCCTTGTATATGGGAATTATTTTCGTTTCTTGGAAGTGATGTTACTGCAGGATCTGGCGATGTTATTTTCCTTTGATGAGCCGTCGACTTTCTGGACGCGTGCTAATCTTTCATCAAACATTCGAAGCTAGCATTTTCAAATTTCTGTGAAGTCTTCCAAACTGACTATTGAGTTATATGCTAACAGAATAAGCCTATGCATATTAATTTAGCAAGAACTGGCTCTTCAAAATTAAATTCCACCAGGATAAGAAACTGTAAATGATCATAAAAGGAAATCTCTCTCGTCTTCTGTTTGTTTTCTTTCATTCCTTTGTTTTTCGTTCGTCCTTTGATGTTCCGTATACGTCTTAATAAAGTTGTGGATTCACCTATATTTCTTTTTAACTTCAACATGATTTATTTTGATGTTGATTGAACTACATGTATATTCAATAATGTGTACAGATGAGCCGAACTTTCCCAAACTGAGCATCGCTTTTGTCTTTGAGGGCATTGGTGACTAATTTATTTCTAATCCTAGTTGTTTTCTTGAAAGAAATAAATAGGTATAAATGAATCATATTTACTTCTATTTAATCATAATAGTTCATATCGTATCCACCGTTATGTACAGTCAATCGGAATCCACAGGAAAAGAAGTTTGTTTAATTCCTATCTCAACTGAGTTATTTTATTTGCAGAATTAAAATGGATTTGCAAATCAGAGCTATAACTCCAATAAGGCATGATCAAAATACTGACCATCGAACAGATTAAGTTTCCATTAGGAACATTGAAAAGCAAAACTGAGAGATTAATTATGTAGAGATAAAAGTGGAAGATTTGAATAAAATGACGGATAGGCCAATATTAATATTTAAATCCATCAACTGAATAGCAGCTTCATGAACAATGTCATAGCGTATATCAAAATGAAATAACGTATGTAACCAATCTTAGTCCTATAAATCATTTTATGTTGTAGAGACTGCCTTAATATTTTTTCTTGTACTTGGGTACAGCACCTGTCATACCCTCCACAGATACCGTAGGGATTACGTGTTCTCATATGTGAAAAGCTGTCTTTTAAATTTAAATTGAGGTCTTGATAATTACACGATAAATATATGATAAAACGTTTTACTATGATTAATGAATATGGGATTTTTGTTATGCATATTGTGTGTTTGACGGTTGGTCTATTACTGTAGATTATATCTTTAGCTAGAGCTATCAGTAGGTGTTTACCAGTTTTAAACTCAGCATTGATAATTAACAGGTATACAACTCTGATGCAATTTTCTGCGTGGATGGTTGATCATGGAGCTGTAGGTGACGTGTTTGTTCTGTATTTCGGCATAAGTCCGATTTTGTGAAAACAAATCACCTGGATGAATTACGACATAGTCGCAATAGTCTTAGGACTTACATAAAGACAGAATTTGAAAATTATTATTTACTCTTTCCGAGCATTATGTTTGATTTAATATCAGTCTACAGATGCATTTAATTTGGTTTTTAGATTTCATTTAAGAATGCTTTATTTAATTTATTCGTTGGAATTACAAAGTGCTCGTTAACTTACGACTAAATATTTATTATGGGAGTATTGTAAATTCATTCAAAGGTGTTATGGATAATGTGATTGCAATGTATCAAGACAGTTGGTGCTTCACAACCTGTAAGATATACAATTCATTTAGAGCACTATATCCTTTCGGACCTGTGATAGAACCTTTAGAAAAAATATTAGATTTAAGTCAAAGTACTGTAACATTCTCCTAAACTTTCATATTATTACTTAACAAATTAAATTATTTGTAAGGTCTTGGTTTTGCTTCTTTGTGTTACTTAGTTTAAGACCATAAAGTCATAACTTGGAAGTTTCGTACTATTTATGCAAAAAAACGTGTAAGCAGGTCACACCAACCACATATGATCCCACATATATATTTTTTTTGTTTAAATACGCATAGTAGTAAACTCTATACATGCCACCCATTCTCTGTTTATACAGATTATTGTCTTGGAAAAATGATGAAATGTATGTTTCCATGATGTGTCAAACTGATCTAAACAAGCTAGAATTAGCGGCCTCTCGTGCGAACATCCACAGAAGTAAAGATCAGACGCAAGCAAAGCTACGGGCGCATATAAGCTACTAGTATGCATCCTTGTAACCAGAAAACAACGAAAGATATCAAGCTAATTGTGTATTGAAATGGACTGCCTTATAAGAATTAATGTATGTGGTAGGATAAAGAGGAGAGTTTAAAGGTATGTGTTTGTTTGTGTGTGTGTGTGTGTGTGTGTGAATTTAGTTTCTTATTTATAGCCAATACATCCGAATGATATTGCGCTCGCTAAATGGCAGCATCCGTAGACTTGCAATTAAAACGAATAAATGCTTATATAGTTACATTCGATATCTAACTTGGTAAAGTCAAAGACTCAAATTATCTCAAATAGATTTTATTAAGGACATTATACTACTATGAGGCAACAAGTCATTAAATTATTGTATTAAGATTTCCCTTTGAGCTTGTGAAAGTAAATGGAGATAAGTATTTACCAGTAAAACATTGGATACAGATATACTGTTTAATGTTAACTGATACAAACCAGGAATGACAGCAGTCAAGCAACGGTCAACACTATGTCCAAAAAACTGCCAATCTAGGATCAAAATGAAATACGCTCATGTGGCCTGTTCAACGCACATCCCCGTTGTGCATATAATTCCGTCCTCCCTGTCGTGTGATCAATTAGACATAGGTCTTTCCTTAGTACGTACATTACTGCCTAAGCCACTTAACGATAAACACAGTTAAACAAAATATGAAGCTTATAATGGAAGTGGTATTTATCACTATAAAGAAAATAAACTCTTCGCTTCGGCGTTTGAAATCAACATCAAATCGCAGTCGAATTCCACATTACATAGACAACATTACATAGACATAAACATTTTATTTTAAATAATGGGGCAGATCAACATGTTGCTAACGGAGTCTTAAAATAAATAAATGTTCTTTATAACACTACGAGTGAGAGATTGTAGAACAAATAAGTTGTCGTAAAAGAAAACAGTGATTAATATAACAACGTAGAAGAATGAATATGAAGTATAACACAGAAAACTAGGAAAGGTGACACAATAATGGCAAATAAACATTACCCCGGGTTATGGGAAGTATGGATTACAAACTGAACTGTGTTGCAGATAGCTTTCAAAGAACAGCAAACATACCATGCTCAGTACATGGCACGTAAGCAGCAAATATGCAATATGTTCTTTTTTTGGCAACACAATCTGATAGTTTTATTAGTATTGCCTAATAGATTGTAACCATAGAGACAGGTTTTAATATAAATTGATACACAGCCACTCTAGAATGAATTAGCACTCACCTCATGTAAATAAATGCGTTTATGGATTATAATGCCATCTTTAGAATATGTTCAATGCGGAATAATGGCGAATAAGCCTGGGACTAGCTGTTCTAGATCAGAGAAAATTGGTTTAGTATACATTACATCAAACAAAAAAAATATAATTATCATTCCTAGATTCTAAAATAAGTAGTAGGCTGCTAATATATATTTAATGGCAGTCAGCTTATTTTAAACCTTGCAACACTAAGGCCAGACTCATGTGTTACCTGCTTTTCTCATAATTTTAACTATGTAATAAATAATGACGAAATGTGCAAACTTTATAATGATTCTCAGGAAATAAATTAAGTAATGTTTAATTTTAAAACACATCAGCATCAAAAACAGATGAATGCCATTCAGCAGACGTGGTTGAATTATACCAATAAAAATAGAGCAAACATACGATATTCCTTTCGTTCAGACGAAGTACCGGATGAAAATTTAAGAATACTCGTAGAAGAGGAAAATAAATTAGACAAAGATATACTAAAAGAGGATTTTGTTGATGCATATCTGAATTTAAGATATAAAACCACGATGGCCTGCAAACACGCCATTACAAAATGTTCTCATACAAAATTTGTGCTCAAAACAGATGATGACATGTGGATTAACATTCCAAGACATTTGCAAATTATACAACTCGGGAATGCCACCTTGCAGACGGCCGTCGTATGTAGCTGCCATCATGTTGCAGAGCCCATTCGAAACACAGCTTCGAAATGGTATGCATCATTTCAAAGTTATCCGCATGCTACCTATCCCGGGTACTGTTCTGGAACAGGGTATGTCACTAGCATCAATGTTGCCAGGAAAGTGTTCAATATATCGAATAATTTGCATCCGATTCTAGGATTTAACGCAGGCAGACCTGCTTTTGATCCATGTCTATACAACGGAGATCAGTTAATATCATCGCACGGAGTGCCTTCAGATATGTTTATAAGTGTATGGGATACACCCTGCATAAGATGATATCTACATTACTAATATTTTCATTTACCAAATTCGAAATATTTTCTTTCACTAAGTTTTTCTTTAGAATGTTTTGAAAGCAGATCTTAACAATAGACGTTTACAGTAATAATTTTATGCCTGTTTTTGTTTTCTTTAAGAAAGATCTTAAACTCATAATTAAAAGAATTATAGCCCTTTGAACTTATGTGACTTATTTAACGATTGCCTTGTTTTGCAGATTATATGAAAGACGTTTCATGAAATAGTAATGTAGTTTACGAATATGTCACAAAAGTGTTTGTTTTTATAAAACCGTGGTAGAAAATTTGCCGCGAACTAATTTGAAACTAACCTAATTCATATTAAAGAGTTGTAACTACATGTGCTATTATCAATTCCTAGAGATAAGACTGTCATGATTAATGAGGTAAAAGAACACCGCCTTCATTTAGATTTTGACAATATATATCATAGTTGGCTACTTCTAATTTCAAACCAAATACACCACTCTTAGATACCAAAATTGCATCTGTATATGTATATGTCTTGTCTGTTAGATATTCATAGTGGAAAAACATGAGTAACTGGTCATTTAAAAAGCACTTGAAAGATACACAGATTGTCAATTTATGTAACAGCATATATATATATATATATATATATATATATATATATATATATATATATATATATATATATATATATATATATATATATATATATATATATATATATATATATATATATATATATATATATATATATATATATATATATATATGTATAAGAGAGAGAGGGGGTCATGTTTTCACTGTCCGTGGCATTTAAAACCGATACCATAAATTGTTTGCAATGATAGATTTAACAAGATTACAAATATACAGAGCAGCACAGAGATCAAAATGAAACAATGCTAAAAATTAGTGAACTAAATAATTGAGGATTATGTTTCATTAAATAACGGAAGTACATACGTGTTACTTAAATCCTTATCTGGGCTTCCGCATTGTGAGAACGACACATGTAACGGTCATCAAATTGCCCTACCTAGACACTTTCGAGTGTCACATACTTCATCTTAATAGTACCAGGTAACCAGGTTTCTGTTCAAGGCGATAATTAGTTCTAAACAGCTAAATATATTTGCAGAATGATACATATATGAGTAAGTTTAAATATGGCCCTATTTTAAAACATATTCAAAGTTGTAACTCCTAATGAAGTACCTTTATCGGTATACCTGAGCAGGAACGGACTATACACCTGTCCACTGTTGTTTCCACGAAACGCTAGTAGGTATGGTGCTAATGTAAAAATTCACGATTTAAAATATTGCGCAATCATATTAATGTATCCACCTATTGCTGATTTAGATACATCACTGAGCCAATGGACGCTAAAAAGGATTCAGATGGTTTCAGGATAGTGTTCTTCAAATGTGTATAATCAAAAAAAAAAAAAAAAAAAAAAAATGCCTGTCCTAAATACTTTCTTTCTGATATTGCCAAAAAATGTAAACATGTATAAGTTTAGTTTCTTAAAATTTAATAAGTTCAATTGTAAGTAAGATAATTAGTAAAACTATTTTGCAATGTTGCTCCAGCCGGGTTCATTTACAATGATTATTTATAGAACTTCATCTTTTAGTCAGATGGACATTAGGCAAGGAGGCTGTTTTACCCGTTTTCCTTGTGTGTGGTCATACCATTTTACGTAAAAATATTTTGGATGGAACCCAAAGGTTGACAATATGCAATAGATACCTCAAACGTCTTGAATGGTTCAGAATTGTTTTTGGCGAAACGTAAATATAACTTGATAGATTATACATGGCTTATTGTTACCTCCAACGAAAATGGTCAAGGTCAAGTGAAGCTAAGATACAGAAAAGTGCCTTCGTTGGTCTTCAGATAGTGAACTTTTTCAAGATGATACATTTGACCGTGCACTACGTGGTAAGGAAAGGAAGGCATGGAAAGCCTTCCAGTTAGTGGCAACAAATTTTCTCGGAAACAGCAAGGCATACATGTACAGGGAGTTGGCGGAAAACCTCCTCAAGGCATACAGCAGCTTTGGTTTCAGCAAGTCACTAAAGATACATTTTGTGCACTCTCATCTAGATTTTTTCCACCGAACTGTGGAGCAGTGAGCGACGAGCACGGCGAGCGATTTCACCAGGACATTGCAATAATGGCGAAACGCTATCAGGTCAGCGCATCATTGTATATGGACTATTTCTGGATAGTGACAAGATATGCTCCATTTAATAAATACAAGACACAAACCAAGAAGCACTGAGTAGACACTGAATAAGGACTAAACTATGTACTTATATGCACATAACAGTTTTCTGCCTTTTGTTTCATAATAAATTTTATTTATATAACCCATTTGCTGTTTTTTTTAAAGTGTTACATAATCATGCCAGGTGAAATATTATTATGTAAAGCCACCATAAACAATGTAAAGACGTAGGTTTACAATTTATGGTTAAAACTCTACTATCTACAGAATATACATAGAAGTAAAATATAAAAGTGAAACATCTTGGAAACAGTAGCCAATAAGTTGTTTTAATTGTCATATTTGACTTCAACACATTAAACTTCATAATAAATAGCACATGTAATCTCTGTAGCAGACGACTTCTAAAAAATTTAGACCATTATACCCTTTGCGGAATACATGTCGATTTGAGACTAAAATGCAGATTTAGTTTGAAAGGACCTATGCTGACATTGCTATTATATTTATGTGTGAATGAATACGTTCATGTGCTAAACTGACTACTGCTTCAACCCCTGCTTACGAAAATGTACAATGTTCTTTGCTGTCAGAAACTTTAAGGAAGGAAGCACAAGATGGTGAAATGCATTACTTTGTGCTTTGCCTCGAAAACACGACTGGTAATTTATTGACTGTGAACCGGTTCTAATGCATTAATACCTGGACATTAATAATTTCCTAAAAACACCGACCACATCTTTATGCATTGCATTAACAGTTTTAAGTTGACAAAATGTGACATTTCTCAATACGGCCTTTATTGCTTGAGTTTAGTTTTAACTTCGAAAATGATTATTATGATTGTTCCCATACAGAGAATTTCATCAATATATGTCACGCAATTATAATTGAGAGATAAACTGAATAACAACGTATTCGGCAATAACATGTCGGGTTTTTTTGTCAAATAAAATTCTGGTTTTATCTTTATTTATCGTAATTAACAAAGATATAATGAAGGATCCTGTCATATATATATCATGCCAGTTGCATCTTCTGGACAGCAATAAGCTAATGATTGCTACAAAGAAGCTGCTTATAGATACGAATCGACAAACATTGTCGAAACATTTAAGCCTTTGGTTTCTTTGTTATTTGGTTGACTGGTTTGTTAGAGGGTCATTTGGTTGACTGGTTGGTTGGTCGCTTGTGTGCCTGCATGCTTGTCGTTGAGGTGTACATTCAAACACAATGCTATAGAATAATGCAGTCGGTGTTGAACGTTTAAACGGCTTTGCTTTATGCATGTGACCAAGGTGTACTCCTCACAGTACGTCCGACAATAATCGTTCACAATCGATGTATGTCTAAGTTTCGACACTACACATTATCTTCCAGAGATTTTGTCACTCTTAATAATGGAAAATGCTTCTAAACAAAGGCAAATGTGCGTTATTATTAAACTGATATAAACTGATCTCAAGTAAGACTTTCTTCAAAGTTTGCAAATATCATCTTATCAGTTCGCTCACACTGGATAAAATAATAATACGTACACGGTACGAATTGGGCATTGTCCCATGTTAACCATGACGTCCTATATTGAAGCGTTCATGACATGTTAAATAACCAGATAACAATTAATGACCATTAGTCTTAAACTCGGTTGGAAATAAACATGATCTCTATTTTAAATTTGAACGTTTGGTACATTGTGGTACTATAATTATTTAGTTTCATGGCTTAAAACTTAAAGATCATAGCTTGAGTCATTTGTACTGCATCAGTTATAACATCGCATAATTGTATTATCATTGTCATCAAAGTAAAATAAAATCTGGTGATCTATCATATTTGTTCTAGAGCCCATGTTGTCGTATCGCCATACATGGAACTGAATTCATTAAAGGAAACACCACTAATATTGTACTGTAAACAGTGATGGAGAATAATGACTTAGTTCATTATATCGTTATGTAATAATTTTGTTTCTCTCACTTGCTTAGTAGTTTATAATACAAGATAAAAATAGATTTGAAACCGACCACAAATCGGCGACTTATGGATGACATTCCATTACCTGAAAGCATCAACATAATACCTTTTCGAACATGTTCGCATTCTCCATTAGGAGGGAACTTAGTCTTGTTATTTAATCTTTAAGGCGAGCCAAACATGCTAAGTAAGCTACCTTGAAAATTATTCTTTTCTACGTACATACACAATGAGCATGCTTATTTAGTTACATAAATAATATACCAACCATCGCTGAGTATGCATCCATCCTAGGATTCAGATGGGAAGAGAGACACTCAGATAGAGATAATGGTTGCAAAGAAGACACGATTGTTAAACTACGCTTAATGGATATAAAAAAGTACACGTTATGTAACATTATCTTTTCAAAATTGCTTGTATCAATATTTAACATGAGCTGGAGAAAAGGTTATATCCGTGCAATGCCAGTTTGTTATTTTAGTTAGATTTTGTAACCCGAATTATGAAAGTAGCAGTGTATTAAAAAAATCTGCGAAACAGATGCAATACATACATGGTTTTATAATTGCCGCCGCTTCAAAGTTTCTTTCCGTAAAACATAAACATATATTAAAGATGACCTAAGCATTGATAAATTGGCTTGGTCCTGTGTATTCAGTAACTGAGAGATATCGAATATTCTATATGAAGGTGTTTCGATAGGTTTAGTATAGTGATTGAATTTGCAAAGGGTGTCAATTAGCAAACACTAAATAAATAAAGCTATATAAAATGTATTCTTTTCTCTATGTCTCCTTGTCGTTTCAAACTAATCCGATCCTGTAGTAGGAAGTAATGAGGCTGCATGCAAGGAGGGATTCGGTGAGAAGGTGAAGTGGCGGTATATTGCAGCAACGTAATTCTAAGTTGCTGTAGTTTATCCGTTGTTCAGTGAAAATAAAATCACGACAATAATAATGCTTTGACAGGTTTCAAAAATGTTAGCAAACTTTCCGCAAGAAGATAATGGCAGTGGTTGTCTCTTCATCCTGTTGGTGAAAACCAAATGTCAATAGCTATGCAGTCAACAAATACGCACGTACGCCATCTCAATTATGATAATAGATACGGAGATACATTCTTTTATTTGTAGGCGATATGAATGTAGAATGTTTGAGCAATTTTCTATATTTTACAAACTGACGGGAATATTAAGTGAGGCAAAATAGTCGAAGATTTTATTTTAAACATGACTACAGATAAATATTTGGATGACAAATTGTAAAAGGTTAATCCATCTGTAGTTTGTAGATATATTTGCAGTCCTCTTTGCAAATAGATGCTCTAAGATTTGCTGTCAACCACTGCGAGAAGTATATGAGAAAAAACATTTATTGACAATAAATACTAAACATGTTATAGTTATATTTCAAGGTGTTCGACAAGTCATCAAAACTACTTGATTTTTCGACTTTGAAAATAAATTTGTCATAGCTTCTAATATACCTATTGTTCCTTTAAGATTGTCATCCAGAAGATTAGCTTTGTCTCTTAATATAAAATTGTTCGTCCATCTTATAAAATGTTAACCACTTCTGAAAAGTACTTGAACCATCCGGTGCGGTTTATTATTCAATTTAACGTGATATTTCAGTAATTTAGAAGTCTCCAGAGGCGTTTAAAATCTTTCTCTGAAAATAGTTTTTCAAGACTTGCTATTTCTTTGTTCGGGATTCGTTGTTCCCGTGTGCTTTCATCAGATATTTACTTATTAATGTGCAAAGCATGAACATTGTTTCAACTGTTGAATATCTAGAACAAAAATTATACTGTTCCTCTCTCAGGAATTAATTTTGTGCAACCCAGTCATATATTATGTTATTCATGTCGGTTGTAAATACCATGCATAAACTGCATTCAACTTGTTTTTCTATAGTAAGTTGGATTACGTATGTCACCTCGCATAAAATGTGTTATTATCATGTGACAAGTTCTGTGGAAAATAACCAGTGTCAATTAATGTATTATATAACAGAATAAGTATTTGGGTAATAGGATGTCTATTGTAGAACAAATTATACAATAAATATTTAATATTCCACTGGCGTGTTTCATTTTTCAGGTTTGACAGTGCAGTTCACACCTCTTTCTTTGATATTACAGCGTGTAATCGTTCAAAGTTAAAGGATAATTCTTTTGGAACTTTTCAGATTTATATTATATTGAAAACCTAGAAAACAGGTTTGTGCCAATCTGTACAGGGATAATGCTATTTGCGTTAGAAACATACCGCTTCGTAATTGTTTTATTGTATATATTTATAAAATGGATGCATGAGTGAATATTTGTCCTTTTGTTATACTTGTTATTTTTCTTTGTTAACTCGCTTTATAAGTATTTGCATACGTTTTGATTCTATTCAGTCAGCGTTATTACAAATGATAATAAGCAAATCAAAACCTGTGGACCAGCTAAAGCGTAATATATACTAGTCCGATTGTAGGATTTGAAACAGCACCGTTTCGATCGTGACTCTGGCACAATAGCCTCTGAGGAAAATTAAGATTTTCTCCATACTTGTTTGTATCCATTTGCTATCGGTTTGCACAGTTATTTAGTATATTGCGTATAGGTGATATTAACTACAACACGAACAACATCAATAATAACTATAACATTATTATTTTATTATTGCTATTAGTGGTAGCAGTAGTAGTAGTAGTAGTAGTAGTAGTAGTAGTAGTAGTAGTAACAGTACTAGTAGTAGAAATTACTATTACCCCAAAAATGCTACATTAAAAACAACAACACAACTACTACTGCTACTACTACTACTACTACTACTACTACTACTACTACTACTACTGCTGCTGCTGCTGCTGCTACTACTACTACTACTACTAATAATAATAACGATAATAATAATAATAGTTTTTATCGATTATATGCTCCAACTTTCCTTCTCACTAACTAATCTAGGGTATGGTGCTTTCAGAGAAAATGCACTTTCAAACACAACCTTTTGGGTCATGTATTCGGTATGATCTGCCAATGCAAAACGCTTATATATTCCTGATAATGTCTGTTATCAACAAAATTTTGGCTTAAGAACATACATATCATAAGGAAAACTGAAGTTATTCATACAAAATATCCATTATAATAACATCTCTGAACATAACGCACATTGGCTGCTAGTCCCACGTCCTGATGTACCGTCTGTTCTTCAGTGACATTAACAAATAAGTAGTTTCTTAGTCACAAATAACAAAGTTAACCGTACGGATCATTAGTGTTATTATAGACTGATATTTTTTTTGTTTTTTTTTTTTTATCTACATTGATGTTGCATTGGTCGAGTTAAGCTAGTTTAACTGGTGAAGGTATTGAGTATTCAGACACATTTTTTTTGTTTCATATTTTTGCCAGGCTGAAACTAAGCATGAATCCTCTATGCTGGATCTCCTAATTCTGATACACTTTGCTGAATGAAATGTAACTAAGATATTTTGTATCCTGATTTTACTATTGACAGTTGTTTCAATGTATCTTATAACGCTATCGTCTGTATAATTTCATAGTAACATCATTGCCTTCAATGATACTTTATTTATATAAATATGTCAATGCACTTGTATATGAAATAGTTGTTTTATGTGTATTAGGTCTTGATATGTTTACATATGCATTCATCTCCCTAGCCCAATGTAGCATTACGCTTACATGTCGGACTAAGATCGTGTACACTGTTACCTATGTTTTTGGAAGGTGATATCCACCTAAATTCACTGTTATCTTCTTGCTTTTAGAGGCAAATTAATTGATGTCTATAGTTCTGTAGGTAGTTTATTGTCTGTGAGTGTATTCTCTATGATACTAGTGTTTGCCAGTCATTGCTTTATTCGTGGCTTTAGGTTCCAAATGTACAACGTTTGAGAAATATAACGGATCATATGCCAATAAAGGTTATGAGAATGCATAATCATCTTCACTCAGATAGATAGATGATATAATGGCATTAAAATTCGAGTGATGGAGGGTAGGGTTCAGTAGCTGAGTAATGTTTGCGATCTTTTGTTGATGCCCATCATGTTCTGCGGCCTGGTAAGTAATGATTCCCTTTTCAGTTTGTTTGGAAAATGGAGTGTAGAGTGGAGGGTTATTGTGCCCTATTGTCCATCTCAAGATAATATAACTTTCTAATCTTCATTTGGCTCTTAGGATGCAGCCCCTTCCGCACTGAGATTACATATCACTCCTTCCAGAGGTCACAGTTTAAATGCATGTTTTCTTAGATGTCATAGGGCCAGTTTTGGAAACTTAGATTAAATCTCTCTACCATTGCTCGCGTTGAGTAATATTATTATTTCCCTTTTTGATTCAGTTCATATTTGTTTTTTGCCTCCATCTCCCAACCCAGCGTTTGGGCTACCTGAAATACAACAAGATCTATTACCTGTATTTCTTTATAATGCTGTATATGTCATTTGTCTATTTGTTACCACGTATACTCGATAGACTTTGTCTGAATACGTGTGTTAATTGTAAATACAGAATCATTGATTGATTTATTATATATCATTCGAGTTAAATACAAAAATCAAGAAAGTGGTCAACATCAAACAGCTTTTGTCTTTGCTATATTTATCAACTTACATATTGTTGACTTTATGTTATTGTATAACTGATCTTGTGAGTAATTTCTGTCTTTGCTCTGTCTCTCTTCCTTTAGAATTATCAACGCGGAAAAGATAATGTTAGTGTGTGTACATTTCTCGTCTCACCTTCCCATTATACATTTTAGAATTATAATATCTATATAACATAATTTCACTGGACTAATGTTAAACTGTAAGTGTATATGCAATTCGCCCATCTCTATTGTCATTACGTTCACATGAGCAAAACACGTACTTGACATCACTACGATACCAAATACAAAACAAAAACTAGCCAATGGCAAGTTTGCAAAGAAAGTAATGAATTCAGACAGAAGAAGATAAAGACTTGATTGCTTTCGCCCCTTGTAAATTTCTCAATTGCTTAAAGGCGGACTGTAAGAATGTTTAAAATTGTTTTAATCAATGTACTGTTTGCATTCTCTCTTCTGTGGATTAGTGCATATATTTTATTATCAATATTTTCATCTTGCTACGAATCGCATGAAAGCGCACCTGAACAAGATATAGCACAGATCAATTCTGGCAAACGAAACCGAAAACCTCATGCTATTCCAATGCAACAAACTATCAATATTGTAAAAAGTGATCAAGCGTATCTTTGTAAACGCTGGGCAGTGGTCAGTGCTATTTCATCTCCAACAAATGCAGTTCGTCAGATAGCGTCTGATAACAACTGGTGCCTCATCATTGTCGCAGATATAAATTCAATATCAATGGATGCATATTTAACAGCACTGGGGTACAGAGGTAGAAGAATTGTGTTTTTAAATGTTGCTGACCAAGACATACTCTTTTCAGCTTTATCTACAGCTATACCCTGGAGGCATATCGGAAGAAAAAATGTTGGATATCTCTTTGCAATTCAAAACGGGGCAGAATTAATATGGGACTTTGATTACAATAACCAAGGCGTTTTGGATGTAGATAGAATTATTACTCTCAACACCTTGAATGTTTTACAGAGGTGTAGAGGACAACACAAACTTTTCAATCCCTATCCATATTTTGGAGTAAATGAAACTTACGTCTGGCCCCGTGGTTTTCCACTTGAATTCGCACGCGATACGTCAACGAGACCAGAATTATGTAAAGGAAATATTTCATTGAAAAGTGTAGGTGTTATTCAGTCAATAGCAAACACAGAACCTGACGTGGATGCCACTTTCAGGTTTACACGTGAATATCCAATCACATTTGAAACAACGCAAAAGTTTCCATTTATTTTGGTTCCGCGATACTCGTATTGTCCATTCAACGAGCGCGCAACATTATGGACAAAACGAGCATTTCGTTACATGGCTTTACCTACTAGCGTCAACAGCCGTGTTTCGGACATATGGAGAAGTTATATCGCGCAATTGTTTTTTCATAGAAAGGGCATAAACCTGGTATTTTCTCCACCATATGTAGTGCAAGCTAGTAGCGATCAGAATATTTTGGAGGACTTTCAGGCAGAAATGGATATATACAAGAAAAGCAATTCGTTGATTGATTTTCTTCAGACATTTCAATACCATCCTAATACTACATTAGAATACCTGTACGAAGAGTTGTACAGAAGACATTTTATTACATTAGAGGATGTCTATTTTATTCGCATTTGGACCAACTCGTACAGTGAAGTTTCTGTACCTAATTAAGTGTAAAGTTAATCAGCAAATTGTATGTGTCATATACAGATTACTTCATTCACATTTTTGTTATGAATTCTGTTTTGGTGTTTTTTCACGGCTTAAATATAGTTCAGATGAAAACGCTAGAACATATTTAATGTTAAAAATTATAGTATTATATAATTATACATTGATAAGTCAAAATGTATTTATACCATTATCATCATTTTCACAATTAGATGTAGTAGTAATACTACTGTTGTTCTTGACCTTGTATTTATTTCTTTTGCAAGGATGACTGACTCAGCTTTCATCCCGTCAGAGGAGTATATGGTGTCACATGAACAAACGAAATAACTAACAAGTATGCCAAAGAAAGAACGAATTTCTTTAACATTGTACATAATGACCTGCCACGTTTCCTTGAATAAAGAAGATTATGAAGAACTGTTCTACATAACATTATCAATACATGGATGTTCGTGTCACATTTATAATTCTTCCCCACAATAGAAATCGGACTTGGTAAACTGCTTTTAAAACCAATACAGATTTGCATGCGTCACTGTTCTACTGTTCCTCCTTCAAAAAGCATCAACAACAATAGTATTAATACTGCTGATGTTAAAATACTTTCCAGGCAAGTATATGAACGCAGCGAATATAGTGATACGTAAGACATTTGAGCTTGAATATACATGACATAACTGTATTTGATATGTCAAGTGTCAGCCCCAAAATATACGATACTGATAATGAAGAATATATACATTCAACAAATATTTTAGTGCGATAGAAACATCATAAGCACCTCAAATTCAGTAAAGTTAGTTCATAATCGGAAATTAAAGATAGTAGGTTTTGATTATCAATACTGAAATTATTTCATGGATTTTGTAATGCAGAGTTTCCTTTAAAATTCATCGCGTACGGATATTTCCTCCATAAAAGAGTTATGTTAAAAACTATATCAGAAACGTAAAATCACTATATTATCATGCAGTCCTTTTAGACAGAACATGTTTATATATCTTGGAAATGCTTATGCAGGATTTCAAAACCTTTGTCAATGCGTACAGTGAAAACAGAATGTATACATGTGTGTCTGGTGATGCTAATTTGTGAGTGAAAGTATCCAGAAAATATTCACTCATGTTAGATTAAATCCTACCTTCTAAACATGTAAACTACAAATTATCTTGTTTCGATTAACTAATACTTTCATTGTCATTGCAATTATAGCGTTTAAATACCATTGTTATTAACAATATAATGGCTTACTGTCAAGAGAACCTCATCACTATTGATCATGATGCTTAAGAAAAATGCTGCAGGTATTTTAATCATTCTCTGATGGATCTTACTCACTTATCGGCTGATGCTGTCAGAATTATTTGTATGATAACCTACCTTTATATGTCTTTCATGTAAACCAAATGATCTCATCTACCCTTATGCTTACTTAATAAAAACAAATTCGTGTTTCTAATAGCAGGATTTAAACCGGAAACTGTAATTGTCTCTGTTGGACGTATGGTATGCATTTTGTCAACCAGGACTACCGAAGTTATATGGAATAATAGTTCATGACATGTACACTATAGATTTTGTTTTAATGTCAGTTTACTGGAAGAAGCATTCGAATGACATTTTGTATCCAGTATTTTGTTTCAATTAACAACATGTAATCACATCGAAGATAAACGCAAGATATGGGAATCAATAAAAGCATAACGAAACTAAAGAAGGAAAGAGGAGGACAGGAAATCTTGGCTAATTGTTTTTGTACTATCTGTTAGAATATCTTATATCAGTAGCGTTTAATTATCAATAACAAACATTTGCTAGCTTGATTCCCACTATTTGTTTTCTTGTTTGTGTCTATATATGTACCTATTAATCGATCTTTGATTTTATCTATCTATCTATCTATCTATC
>JAECUM010063032.1:0-20777 GCA_016617855.1 Megalonaias nervosa
TATATATATATATATATATATATGCTGTGTTGAAGTCCTTGTAAGCAGGGGGAGCGTGGACTATCAAAGCCGAACTCAACCAGGAGTTGTTTAATTCCCTCGTTTGGTGAAACCCCTTGCGTGAAATAGTATCATAATGTTAGGAGGTGAATAGAAGCAAGCTGAGACAACAAAGTTACGTCAAAGCCACCACTTCCTGCGAATGCGTGCTCATAGCGCTACAGTAATGCGAACATGTATACATGAATCTAATATACTTCCTGATTAGGATGTCACATTCTCACAGCCATATAAAATATTAATTTATGAGTGTTGATTGCCTTGAAAATGAACATTTACACACACATACACACAACAACAGCATCAACAGCAACAGCAACAATAACAAACTACTTCATTGGATATCATTAAAAAGTCTGATCACTTATACTAACAATGAGAAATGTTAAAAGAAATAGTTATTAGACACTTCTCAAAAATAACTATCATATAATTGTTTATAGCATACCTTTTCTTTTCGATCGTTTGATATTGACCTTGCGAAGTGTTTCTGATCTCCGCAAGAAGTCCACTTCAAAAACAACCGTTGTCTCTGTTCTTCACATATTTTTGTCAACATTTCAAGTTAGTATGTTTGAATTATCCTGTCTCAAGTAATTTTCGTTTTTCTCGAAGTTGAAAATAAAATACAGTAATTCAGTCGCTTTCTCCAGTTAATGCCAGGAAAATAAAAGAATTGACGTTTCAAACATTTTGTTGGCAGGTACTGCAAGAATAACAAACTCTTAAACAATCAAAAAGGTCACTGGTGATCAGACGAACTTTGTGGTCCTTCGGAATGAATGGTATTCTTCTACAAGTACATCTTTTTACTTATTTAGGGGTTAATAGTTTGTTTAATTTATTCATTTACATGTTACAGTGTAGGGGAAATTACACAGAATGTCTGTCTGCAGTGAGGGCTCTTGACTGTATTTGTTTAAGGTTACTCTTTGTTGCATTCACCGAATGAAGACGACAAACTATATCGTTGCCACTTCAGCTACAATGTAAATGAATTCCTGTTTGGACAGATACTCATCTTCATAAAATACCTATAGTTTTGTCAGGCTTCGATATGATTGCGATTATTTAGATGTGTTTATAGAATTTCAGACACGACTCTAGCCTACTTCAAGAAGGATATAGATTTGTTAAATCAGAAAATATAATATGAAGAATGGATTTTCGCATATTCATCTGAGTTTTTATTCAATGGAAAAATATTCTGAGGACTCAGAACATGTGAGTGACAATAAAACGTTAGTATTTCCAATATTCTAAGATGTTTGCATTTCTTTAGCACGCTAGTGTTCATTGTTGTCCCTTCTGCATTTTCCTTTCTTGTGCGTTTCTCGCACATGTGACTATAATAGATATATGTATCTGTTATGTTTTACACAACTATTTCCATCCATCCATCCATCCATCCATCCATACATGCATACATACATACATACATACATACATACATACATACATACATACATACATACAAGCATATATGCCTACCTACCTACACAGACACATACATACATACATACATACATACATACATACATACATACACACACACATATACACATACATGGATACACGCATCTTCAGATAGACTGCGGCGATCGTACCCATATCGGGAGAACTTGGATGAGGACACTTCAGTTAGAACATTTTATTCTCAGGAAAATAGACCTTCGACATAAAAAATACAGAAACTATTTCAACCACATATCCTCAGTTCATAGTT
Organism: Megalonaias nervosa; assembly: GCA_016617855.1. Taxonomy (NCBI): domain Eukaryota; kingdom Metazoa; phylum Mollusca; class Bivalvia; order Unionida; family Unionidae; genus Megalonaias; species Megalonaias nervosa. The sequence goes on from JAECUM010063032.1 coordinate 1,787, forward strand.
TTACAATGCCACCAGTTTGCATCGCGAAAACATTATGTCCTAAATGCATCCCCATCCCACCTACTTACCCCACCTATCTCCCATAGCATAAAATACTGTATTGCAAATTGTGTAAGCTCTATTTTGAACAAGGTTGGAAATATACTGGCAAACCCCTGTAGTCAACTAGTTCTAACTCTGGCATCATCTATATGGAGATCAAGGCTATCTTTGACATTATCTTTACTTATCAGTGTATCTAACTCTTATATCTTTCTTTGTTCCCTCCTCTGTAACATATGGCGTAACTAAATACTCGCAACATGCCTCATGTACCGTAAATCCTCCTTTGTAACTCATAAACCACATTAAGGTGCTCTTGGAAGTTCAAACTTCTTGCTTCTGAAAGGTGTTGTTTACTCAGAATCAAAACAAAATTTGGACCGTTGAACCCGCACCGAATTGACAATGGAAACATTCGAATCTCCGTATTTCGACTATGTGGGTCAAGGGCAATTTGCAAATGCACGGCAAATGAAACGTACAATCAAGAGATGCCAAGATGCATCTTAATCCAGACCGACCACACCTTTGGAAACTCCAGAAAATTGCAGAATTTTCATTGCTCCGGTAGCTCTGGGTCAGAAATAATATTTTGCGCATTTATCAGATAATGTCGGCTTATCAATGTTACCGCTCATCTAGGTTAGGTGTCGTGTTTCATGCTGTCGATATAAATCATTTTCATGTAAATTTATCAGTGAACAACGATGTTTTGCATACAAGTAGACGATAAAGATATTTCAAATGTCTGTTTGAAAGAAATCTAATTGAAGATGTTCTCAAATATATGTCCCAAATTCTTTGTGGGTCCCCATATTTGTTTACTACATTAAAATGTGTGGTCCCCGAAATCACGAAGCAGATCCCATGGAGTAGATTTTGAAATTGGAGAAATACATTTAAAGTGTTATCTTTTAATCCGTTATTGAGAAATGAGAATTTAGTATTCGCATTAAATATAGGTTAGATTCTACACAACAGCATTTCATTTGATATTGCTGAAACGTTTGGGTTATAAATATCATCTATTATTTTGCAAAGAAACTGCAACTATGGTAAAATCATTACCGTCTATATTCGCTTATAAGATGGACCCCAATAGCAAACCTCATAGACCCAGATCCGCTGTTGCAATAAGGGCTAGCAGATCCAGGTCTTTGCATATTATTAAGACTAATTAGTCGAACCAACAACATAGACCTTTGTATAAAGGTGACCTATAAGCTCGTAAAGACGGTACATTTTAGAATACCAGCTTTTCAACAAAGAGGTGACAATGTGGCTAAATTTTGGTATGTACCCATGCATTCATTTACTGTTTTGTTAATATTTCGGAGAGAGAGAGAGAGAGAGAGAGAGAGAGAGAGAGAGAGAGATGCACTTACTGCTAGGTATACCTTGATATCACGAGTTTCACTTTGAATTGCATGCGGATCAACCTACAAATTTTATGTTCAAAAAGTAAGAAATCAAATCCTGTAATTATAGGCTGTCTTTATAAAACTTGAATTATGGATCGGGGTTGCGCTCCAATGCCTACACTGGGGCAGGAATGAAACTGTAGTAGACACTAATGCTATGGGACTGGTGTGCAATTTGGCGCTAATAGGGAGTACTTGATACAGTCGCATCCAATGTCAAACCGGCTTTGTTACAGCTTTCTCCGTCTGCCGTGAATAGATATCCATTCAGCACTGAAATTAGCGCACATCATCACGGTTAACCTTTTGTCCACACAGATGTGTGCTTAATGGAAAATTATATATATATATATATATATATATATATATATATATATATATATATATATATATATATATATATATATATATATAGAGATAGATTGTTGTTGTTGTTGCTATGGGGTTTAACGCTATATCTCAGCGCAGGATAGGCTATACATGGCGGTAAGAACCACTGACCCGCGGGAAGCTACTGGCAGGTTTTCTCACATACCCACAATGGCCAAGTTTGAGACTCGAACACACGTGGACAGAGGTGGGATGGCAGTGATCGGTAAATGCGAATGCTTTAGATTATTCGGCCAACATGGGTCTTAGATAGATAGATAGATACAGGCCAGCCCTATGATGTGCTAGGCCCAAGGAAGAATACGGGGCCCAAGTTAGCAAGCGATGAGCGCGGGGCCCCAAGCAAAAAATATTGCATTGCAGAGAAGCGCGGGGCCCAAGGCGGTTGACTCGTTCGCCTTGCCCTAGGGCCAGGCCTGGATAGATAGATTGGATATATAGATAGATAAATAGATAGATATGTATAACTTTTAATTCAAAGGAAATGAGAGAGAGAGAGAGAGAGAGAGAGAGAGAGAGAGAGAGAGAGAGAGAGAGAGAGACAGAGAGAGAGAGAGAGAATGAGGTGGTTGTGGTGGTGGGAAGCTAAAATTAAAGTAATATTTCATTGTCCATCTATATTTCTGTTGGTCAATTAGAATGCCGCCCGACCAACCAGCACAGTGAGTTAGATGGGGAGAGCGTTCTTCTGACATTTTAAAATTTAAATCCAATCTGGTTTTTAGAATATTATTATAGATTTTTACAGTATATGGGAGCAATCTCGACAGGCTATTGCAACTTTGTATCATTGGTATCGTAACACTGTATTTAAATACTACGGAAAGTGTATACATACCGTTACGACGACCTAGCTTCTTGTAGCTTACTTGGCGCAAGCAGTTTCAAAGATTTCATCATGACCAAATTATTTTTCTCACTCCACAGATTTGAACGTATTTTGTCCCTTATACACGTGACACAGAGAGAGACAGAGACAGAGACAGAAAGAGACAGAGAGAAAGAGACAGAAGAGAGTCAGAGACGGAGAGAGAGAGAGAGAGAGAGAGAGAGAGAGAGAGAGAGAGAGAGAGAGAGAGAGAGAGAGAATAGAAAGAAGAAGGGTTTTCAATGAAATCTTGTGGCATGTCTAAATCAAATATCAAGCGTGAATTATTTAATCTTTTCTAGTTATTTTTTATGTCTTTAATGATTACTCAATGGAAATTTATCACTGGACTGAGAGTATTGAAGTGATAGTCTGCTATTGAAACAATATTTATATATGTGTATTAATGCGCCATGGGGGGATCACGCTTTGATATACCAACATTATTGAAATATCAAATTGCTTTATACCAGCACTTTAAATCATTATATATATATATATATATATATATATATATATATATATATATATATATAGTTTAAATTTTAAACATAATAACTTCTAGGATCCATATGACACGTTTCAGAAACATAGTTAAATGCTCAGAACAATCTTATGCTTCCTCTATTTTTTTGAAATCTTTCAGAGCAAAGAAACAAAAATGAATGCCAATGAAACAAAAGAGTGAAAACGCTCATAGGAACGCAATCGAACATGTTAGAAAGTAGTATAAGAGTTCCAAAATGATTTTGTATAAGTTAAATTCCATAAAGGTAAGCAATTGTTCTATAATGGTTATACCTTACCTTCGACTGATTAAGCGAGCTGGTTCCGTGCACTTCGAGCCCGTTCCTTCGACCTTGTCCCATCCTTATGAGAGTGAATGCTTGGCCGAGTGGATTAGAACGCTAGTATATAAAAATTATGATATGGAGGCAGTGAATTGCAGCTCAGGTTCGATCCTTCATGTTAACGATTTATATTTATAGGTTACTGCATTTGTATGGGAAAATGTGAACGAGATTTTTACGGAAGAATACTGCACGACCTTTTGGAGTACGGTATTATTCCGAGAAAATGAGTTAATGTTTTCACATACAAATGCAGTAACCTTTTTATTGTATACTTATTTTCTTTTTCTACAAAAGACTTAATTATTCAGAAAATACATTACGAGAAAGAAAGTAATTGAATGTATGCTATATTTAAAATAAATACACAACCGTAGAACATCAATACACAATAACACTGTTAAAGCGCACAGCACAGCCCAGCAACCTTTGAACATCGACAGTAGTTTCAAAAAGAATTGTCGTATTGGTCCACTTAAATTTGAAATTTAGAGTCAAATTGTGGATGAAAATGTGCATTGCAACAACCTTTCCGTTTGGTCTGGAATTTATGGATTTTGTTTTTATATTGATCCAACTCAATTGTGTTTTTCTGATTATGATGGACTGGGTTATTGGGTCAATTCAGTGCAGTGAGAAGACTGTGATGTCTGTTGGAAATGTACTCGAAATTGCAGTAGTTTCGGTATGTATTAGGTTTTGCAGGACATGTCATTCAGATTTGCAAAACTAAGAAAGTACATTTTGAGGACACTAAATGTGTACAAATGTAAGTATATTCATTACCATTCTGATTTCAAAGCTAAAGAAGACCTATGTTCATGCCCTATCACTTGCATCTCACTGTTGGAGCGACCCCAGCTATGACCTATATCATACAGTGTGCGTCTTCTATCGCAAGCCTAACATTGTATCAGAATATTTACACAGGAAAAATTGCAAAGCAGCTGTTTTGTAACAGTCCATTTAGCCAGCGGAAATAATATTTTTTTCGTCGTCTTGGCTTATTGGCTCTGAGGCTCTAAGTTTCCTACCAAAACCTTCAGTTGCATTTTTTCTCGAATCTATTATTTTGACAGACTTGTAAAATTTACACCCCTACGTCTCTAGTAGATTTGAGCTAGCCATTGGCCTCAGTATGCTTTTCTATGCTACATTTTTATTGACCCTATAGAGCACTGGTAATTGTCTGAACCATTCAATTTGCGAAAAGATGCGAATATTTCTCCTAAATAAACTGTTTCAATGAACCGAACGGTATTTTCATGTGCCAAATCATTGTTACCAATATGTTCCTGTGCCATATCATTGTTAACAATATGTTCCTGTGCTAAATCAGTGTTACAAATATGTTCATATGCCAAATCATTGTTACGAATATGTTCCTGTGCCAAATCATTGTTACCAATACGTTCCTGTGCCAAATCATTGTTACCAATATGTTCCTGTGCCAAATCATTGTTACCAATATGTTCCCATTCCAAATCATTGTTACCAATATGCTCATGTGCCAAATCATTGTTACCAATATGTTCCTGTAACAAATCATTGTTACCAATATGTTCCTGTGCCAAATCATTGTTACCAATTTGTTTATGTGCCAAATCATTGTTACCAATATGTGTATGTGCCAAATCATTGTTACCAATATGTTCCTGTTCCAAATCATTGTTACCAATAGGTGCATGTGCCAAATCATTGTTATCAATATGTTCCTGTAATAAAACATTGTTACCAATATGTTCCTCTGTCAAATAATTGTTACCAATATGTTTCTCTGTAAAATCATTGTTACCAATATGTTTATGTGCCAAATCATTGTTACCAATATGTTTATGTGCCAAATCATTGTTACCAATATGTTCCTGTTCCAAATCATTGTTACCAATATGTTCATGTGCAAAATCATTGTTACCAATATGTTTATGTGCCAAATCATTGTTACCAACCAAGCAATAAGTAAGATATTCAAACGGCCTGATGTTATGAAGAATCTTTGAGATGCTTAGTGTCACTGGGACTTGAACACTCATGGGCAGTAACACAGCAAGCCCAAGCTTCAGCCACTTAAGTCTCGACCACAGGATTGAATATATAGCAGGTTAGAAGGAAGAGAAAATCGACAGCCTGGGAAGTCAATTTTCCATGGAGAAAATTACTTTGTGGACATCATTTAATGTAAACAACATTTTCATTTTATTCAACATTGTGTACAATACTAGACACTAACACTGGTCGCATTTGAAATACTTCGCAGAAATAAGCGTCAAATTCTCTTTCCGCTGAACTTACTGCGCTGTAACGTATATTTGTTTTCTAAATGTATCTGAAAGCAAAGTACACAAATTATGCAGTTTCAGATTCGAAGCAGCGGTAGGTTGCTTGAAATTAAAATTAAAATTTTGCTGATCTTTGACACATATCTGGGAAGATTGTCATATGAAAGGTGTGACAGATGACATTGATTCATATATGCCATACTGGGTATTTTTCAAGTACATAATTTATCCAAAATACTGATCAATTAGGTTCTGCACAATAGCTCACACATAAACATCCTAAGACCTGAATCAAAAGGCTTCGCAATATTCGCTGTCAAAACTTTAAAGTGATAAGCACTAATACTAAATTACTATCTATAAATTATTGCACGGTGACGTATTATATGTAAGGTAAAATAGGCATTCGGCTACATAACTAAATTCCAAATAACAGGGGAGTGTTGAATTGCGTCTCAGTTCTACCCTAAGAGGGCTCTCATAATCCTACGAAAAACCTTCACTAGGCAAATATGATTGGACTTTCGTTTTCTTTTTATGTGAAAATCGATATTTTTTACCAAATTACCCCCTCTGCGTTGTTTGAATCAGACTCTAGGGTACAACTATAAGAAGAAAAGGTTAAAAAAAAGTAAGATATTTTATCTGCTTTGGTGCAATGTAAGAAATAATAAAAACCGTTTATTTGCATGTAATACTTCAAATTAGCAATAGCTATTAAAACGAATTCAGTAGATTAATAATGATGCCGTGCCAAACTGAAAATGTGAATATTACGTGCCCTTTGATCAAAGGTAGGTTAATAAAGAGAGTACGGGATCTTAGTAAAATTAAAATAGTACTATATTTAATTCTTTATTTTATCTTTGCTCTTTCGTGTTGGTTTCCTTGACGTGTGATATATAAGAATATAATTATATATATATATATATGTGTGTGTGTGTGTGTGTGTGTGTTCAATTTAACTTTAACAGTAAGAATATACATTTAAAATAAATATCAATATCTATAGATTTCTTGGCGGTAACAACCAATAACCAATATGTATGCTAATTTATAAAGACATTAAAGTGCATTTGAAAAAGCTGGTCAATACAAATTGTCCAGCAACTTAGTTCTTGAAACGTACAACTTATCGAATGCAATTATGAAACAATCGAGAAAAAAATTAGTATATTTTGTTGTACTAGAGGACAGCTCCTCTTATCATAAAACACTATATAAAGTGCAAAAATATGTGCCTTACACACAGTTTGGACAAGAAATAAGCAAACGTATCAAGGCGGGAGTTTCCAGGGATGGAATATTAAACATTGCAAATTAATAGGTATCGCCACTATATATATATATATATATATATATATATATATATATATATATATATATATATATATATATATATATATATATATATAAGTATATATTCTGCCTGAATAGAATACGAGCAAATATATGGACGGACGATGTTTCGTTGATGCCGTGGAATCTATGTTAAATACAGTAAGCGATCATGAATCGAGAGTATTAGAAACCATTGATATAAATACAGCCATTGGTTTGAATGACGAAAATTGAAAATGATTTATATATATCTGTAAATACGCATGTAATAGTTTCACCATCTTTTATGATACTTGCAAAACACCTGTCACAATAAACGAAATAGAAAAAGAAAGATGCTTACATGTTAATTACCCTAATGACTATACAGATAGAATATATAATTATATTGAAATAAAAGATTTTGCAAGGGTGGTATCATCACAAATAAAGAGACATCGTGGGCAGAACTACACCAGTAAAACGTTTTATTCGTTTCTATACACCACAAAATTTATTGAAATAAAAGACTATGTTACAACTTGAACTATATAGCTAATATGACTGCAGAATGGTTTATATATAATCTTCAAAAGATGCCAGCACCAAATAAAAGTTCAGAATTTCATTAATTACTAGTTTGAAAGTATCATTGTGTCTTTAAAAATCGACACTGACACAGAAATGATGAGTTTTTCGAATCAGAACCTATAGCATTCTAGTCAACAAAAACTGAGGAACAAATAGTATTCCATTGTCTGAGAAGACATTGTGTAAAATTGCAAAACCAGTGCAGGAAGAATTATAACAGAAAACTAAACAACATGTGGTGTTCAAAGACGAAGATATACAACGTTTCAGTTCAGCAAATATATGTTATACTTGTGGAGATAAAACAACAAATCAATTGGTCCCTGCTCGTTTGAACAGACCTATCTGATCCACATATGATAAGAAAATTCCCGAACTTCTTAAAGATGAGTTGAAATGTGTTCTGATCAGATATTAATATGGATTAAAATCAAAATTTCATTCACCTAAGACTAATAAAGATGAAAAAAAAATATTACAGGAATATAAATGTCAAATAAAAAAAGAACTTAAAATTCTAACTGTACACAGATTGTTTCTTTAACAACAGCGAAAATTATTTAGATATGAATTTACATAATCATACAACAATGAATTACATAGCATTTAAATAAGAAAAGTTGGACTTCTCTATGCATGACGACAAGCGATATTCGGCTTTCAATATAAACACATTACCTTATGAACAAATAGGTACGCTGTAGTTGTGAATCCTAGATGCAATATGTCAAAGAGAAAAGCTCAATTGATACTCAGTTCTTATTGAAACTTTGTTTATTCTGTATTGTTCAGTTTTGAAATTTGTTTTTTCTTATAATCTCGGATATTACATTTTCTACTCGAACATATTTTTCATAAAGTTTTATGTTTGCAGTAAAACTACTAAAAGCATAGCCATAGAACGCAGATCCTTAATAACAGAAATATTATATTGTGCAATCGCAGAAGATATTTGAAAATGATAAACTGGTTGTTTCATCGTCAGTATTACCACAACTGTCAATGACATGCGAAGCATTTGTACATGGTAAGAATCCATGAGTAACTCCAACTACTTATTTAATTTATTTTCATGACTGGACGTGTTCTACATTGGTTCCTTCGGTAACTACTTTCTGTTGAATGTCTTATTGTAGAGAATGGTTGTACAAATCACAACGATGTAATTCCAAAAGCGTTCCTGTCTTCAGTCTCAAAAAAAGATATAGCAAGAATATTTTCCATCCACATGTTATCACTTAACAAATAATGAGAATTTCTTTCGAATACATTTGTTGTACAAATGCACCCATTTTCTCTGACACGATGCGTCCCTAAAACATAATGAACACGAGATCAATGTACATTTAGTAAACATCCACATCTTGTTTTATGTTGATATGTAGATTAATACCTTGTCGCACATCATGCCTAATATCATACAGTCTGCCATCATAGGTACATCTCAAAACAAGCCAGATACAATCTTTAGTGATTTTTATTGATCTCCAAAAAATATTTAACGGCTTCTTCAAATGTCGCCCCTTTTGGAAACATGTGAATAAGCCATGCACTGCAGACATTCTATATTCAATGGGTTCTTAAGTGTTTCATATTTACTTTCTAAATTCTTATAGCGTATTACCAAAACATTATAACTCGTCATCGAAGAATTAAGTTGATGTTAGTTGGAGCAGTACTTACTGCTCTATAGAATTCTGTGCATTTCCTCCAACTAATCTCAACTCTCTGCATTTTGTCCATAGTAACTTGATCTATCCTACTTTTCACAACTGATAAAGGTTACTAGCATCCGTGCATACGATATATTGTTTTTATAGTAATCTATCTGAAGTAGGTTATCGCAACCGTATAGCATCTGCTTTTATATTCAAATTAAACTAAGTATAATTAGGATTGAACTTCGTTCCAACGCATTCCAGAGATAATTGTGCTTCAAATTTATTTTCTTCCTCAAAAAAGCATTCTTTGTATTTCAAGTTCCTGTATGTCCATCTTTGAAGTGTCTTCGATGATGTATTGTCTGAGTCGACATCCCGCCCTTGGAGGCGCACTTAGTGGCTTTTGTTTTGTCATTTTTATATAGGAAAGAGATTGCTTAGATTCTGAAGTGGTATTCAATTTTATTGACTCTGTATATGTTGCGTTTTGCACAGGGTCTATCTTTTTAGTTTCTCTGCACATCTGTATTTTAAAAACGTTTTATCATTACTCTTTGGTGTGTTTTTTAAAATAAAAATGTAATCTTGCGTAATATATGTATTGAAAGTGCATTTTTGGACCAGGAGTACACATTTAATGGGTTGCAATTTATATGACAACAATCGATGTGCATCTGGGTAATTAATAGTGCACTAGCTAAATTAATCTGGAATAATTAGATTTACAACGTTTTCAAAAATATCCACGTTTGGAGCTGAACAATATGTAAAACTCAATTGCGTTTTCAAAGGTACATTTTTGTTTCAGTGTACATCTTTCTTTACGTAAAAGCCGTTTTATTTATTAGCACAAAACCATAAAGCACTTGGTGAAGTAAGTTTGGTCTTACGTTTGTCTTACAGAGTAACAATTGTGTCCAGCCGATGTGCTATCGTGTCCAACAGGGTAACAATTGAGTCCAGTCAATGTGTTAACACGTTTTACGCTGTAAAACTTGAGTCCAGTCGATATGATATCATGTCTTACGGGGTAGCAGTTGTGTCCAGTCGATGTGCTATCATCTTTTACAAGGTATAAATTGTGTCCAGTCGATGTGCTATCATGTCGTCAATCATAAGCAAAATGAAAATAGAATAATTGGATTTTTTATTTCTCCAGGACAAAATTTGATGGCAGGTTGTTTGGCATCCTAAGCAACATCTTCCAAAACATGATGTATGGAAAGATCATAATTTATTGTTGCACAATAAACACAATTCATGTCTGGCAATGTGTTGGGCAATGTCAATACTTTGCTCTTGTATTCAGACAATTTCTTGCAGTGTTGAACTTCGTACGGGTTTTGATGTTGTTCTTTAGTTGTGTTGATTTCCTAACACCTTTGTTGCCATTTAATTAGCTTTAAAAGCAGAAACAGCCTTTACTTTTGACCAAATGAACAAGATACGTAACAAAGCTATGGCGCCACCAATCAAATAATGGATCATTGCATTACATGTGCGCTGAGGGCATGCTTTTGACACACAGAAGTTTCCTACATTTGTGGTTTTATACACCTGTTTTTGAACCTTAAATCTCTTTGCTTTTGATCTCTAGTATTGTTTTGAACGATTTTTTGTTGTCACCCGAGTACACCTGTACTTAGATCTTTTGGTTTCAGTGAACGTACATTCTCTAGTGATTCTCTTTGGCATCCTTTTTTGTTTTGTTTTCAGTTTCATTTCTGTCTTGTTCTGTTTCCATTTATTTGCAAGGAAATGTGGAAGTCTACATCAACATGGTTTCAAGTGGCTGAAAATGCATAGTTGTCAGTCATCTCTGATTGTTAATAGTGAAAATTAATTTGAAATCTAATAATATAAAAAATGAAAACAATGAAATGTTCTAAATTCCAATAAATTCTATATGTAACTGAGTTTAGCAAGCACAAAGAGCAAATGTACAACCCTTAAATTTAAGTACGTCAAAGTCACAATAATGAATACCATAGTCTGAGATACCACAATGATGAAACCACAGAATTTCACACCTATCAAAAAACAGAATTTTGAAAGAGAAAACAAAAATCAAATACGAGATTGAAGAAGTAGGTTTTCAGTCTGTTGACTTCTATCAATGGCTGTATATTTAATAAACCCGAAGGTGTGCGAAAAGCAATTAGTCATGGATCAGATCAAACCGTATGCCATGTTTACTATTCTAATCCTAGGAAATAAATGAAAATGTTTTTACTGGTCAGACACTTGATCCATGATATCGAGTGAAATCAGATCAAAACATGCCAAGGTGTCTACTAGGAAAGGAAAGTGACTCAAAAGTGTAAGATAAAGTTGAAGCATTCGAGAATGCTGCCTTCAACACTGTGGCAGCTAGTCCGGTAATACAAGCTGTTCAACAAATTGTTGTTAACGGTACAAATTTATCAGCAACAAATGAACCAGATACATTTCTTTGCTAAGCAATACTTTTGCGTTTTCTTCTCTTTCTTCTGCTGGTCCTTAAAACTCGATATCTTTGAATTTTGTCAAATTTGCGCTAAATTCAGATATTGGCCAGCATGGCTTACATGGCAGAAAGTTAGTGAAGTTAAGATATCACGTAACTATTGCTCCTCTGATGTCATTGACGTATGTAATCATCATTCGCTTCATACTGTAAACTATCTTCTCCAGTGAAACAAATTTGTAAATGACAACGATTTGGAAATTTGAACAGTTTTAGTACTTACGAACATTTCATGTCGTCTTGATTTTTTCTTCGTTATTATATTTCAACTAGATGTGCATTAAGTTTTGCTGGTCACCTTTTCTAAGTTCCATTTGCAATAGCTAAGTTCAATGACCGTCTCCACCTTTCAGTTTCTGTAGACGCATGAACAATACATTTTATTGAAATAAATGACCTTATGAAATATGAAAAAGCATCTCTTTATTGTGCTGCACATTTCATATACGTGTCACTTAATATCACTGTCAAGTACAGCTAAAGACAGAAGATATTGAAGGATTTGATTTGCAATTAAAAACGTTTGTTTACGATGATAATATATATATATATATATATATATATATATATATATATATATATATATATATATATCCAAGTTCAAACAGGAGTTGGTGACACTGTCAATCTGAAACATTAGTTTAGTCAGACTACGAGTTGCTGAAACCACGCCAGCCGGACCGGAAAAGACTCAAAATAACTTATTGCGGAGTTCAAGAAGCAAATAAAATGAGCAAAAAGGACGTAACCTTTTTGAAGTGCATTAACAACACAAGTGAAATAACTACAGAATCAAAGACAAAGCACTCAATCGTGTCAAACGTGATTCTTATAGCAAATCCAAGTCCTATCATAGCTTAGTGAAAGAGAGCATCAAGTAAACGCTATTGTCTAGATCTGCAAAATAGCCATACTGTTAAGCAGTTGTCGATCGCATTAGGTTGAACAATACATTCCAACAAAATGGAATCAACAGTTCAATACAAAGTCTGATACACATCCTAATTACCACCATGAAAATACTGATGTTCAAAGACAGCAAATAAAAGTACCCGATGAAAGAAAGAGTTCAACGATAATTGCATACAAGCCGTTTGATCAGTAAATAAGAGAAGCTGAGACAAACATTGCCGAATATAACTGTAAAATTCATAAGTGGATGGTTTTCGCCCGTAGTGTGCACTCACCACATGAAAGGAAATATCATTAAAGATTTTTAAAATTATGCTAAGGTTATCAATGCGAAGATAGAACCAATGAAGTCCGACGTTAAGTTATATGAAAACTAATTGAAGAATTGAAAGAAGGCATCATCAAAGAAAGAGATGGAAACAAAACTGCTGTATTACAGGAACAGTTTGAATGTAATGATATTGGAAACGCTCTCGCAGAAGGATACCTGACATAGCTGGAGAGAGTTCCGAGAGAATAATGAAAGGATTAATGGAAGGTTATAAAAAACTACCATTCTACGGATCGCTGAAATAACTGTTTAAAGAAAATGATGTTACAGTTGCTACTAGAACTACTGCACAATATTAACTGTTACTATGTCAAACGCAAATTTTGTATAAGATTTAGTAGTGTTTATCAAGAGATGAGATGCTGTTCCACTAGCTGACAAATATGATTAGTGTGTTGACAATTCATTAGAAAAGCTTAATAAATATTATTATATATTTCTTTGTTTTAGTCAAATGAAATGCAGCAAAAACATTGCCCGTGATTATTGGAAGTGTAATACAATGCTTACTTTGGAGGTTTAGGTTTCATGGATGTTTTAACACTGTGCATGCTAAAGATGTGTCCATGAATAATGCATAATTGATTTGTAGCTGCTATACTTTCTCTTTGAATGAAATACGACTGCATTAATATGGTGTTCGTTACTTAAGTTGTTTCAATTCTCCAAGAGTAGCTTGTAGTTTTGTACATATTTATCTGCATTTTATCTTCTTCCGATTAAGTTTAAATGAACTTCACATACATTTTTGTAGTTGTTATCTGTCTCTGTTCAAGTCTTCATTATTGTTATTTATCATGACATTTTCTACATTGTAATCGGCTCATCATGTGGTTCATATATATAATTTAGTTGTTTGCTGGTCATGTTTAAGGATGTTGTTTCATTCTTCCCTCTTGTTCAGCCATCAACATAAATTCGCACGTCGTCATCGTTTTAACACCTTTATTCTCTAATGAGCCGACTTTTCATATCTGTCACATTCTAGAAAATCGTTATCTTTCAGTAACTCATTGTTTTCATGCACTATAATAATAATATTATTTACTTATTGTACTTCGTTTGCCTCCTGTGGAGATCTCATTTATTTAATGGTATAATATTCATCATATCCTTTCCATTTCACGAATGCGCATATATTCACCTTTCGCGGGTTTTCTTTTCTAAAATGTTTTCAACTTTTATTATGTCATCTTGTGTGCCATATAGAGATAACTCCTGTTCCTAATATACACCCGATCCCGCTTCAGATTTTCCTGCACGTAAAAGAAAGATCACCTAAATTGGGTTGATTGATTTTAGATTTAGTATAAGGGGTGGGTGAACGCGATATTTGTTTTCGGAAACAATTATCTTCAAGCATCTGTATCTCAATGGGTAATGAAAAAGTCCCAAATTCCAATCATCATCTCGGCGTCCTGATTTGCGAGATTCCAAGAAAAACAGAACATTTCCTTGCAAAGCCCTTTGGAAGCGTATTGGCAGAATTGATGACACAAAGTAGGCAGTGGGAAGGTTTTGATAAACAATTTTTTTTTAATTATAAGGAAAAGAGAAGAGAGAAAAAAGAACATAGGACACTGGTAATATGTGCAAGAGACCAGTTTTCCGCTACATCTGCCACAGTTATAACAGATATTATTAACTTCGAAATTGTCCAAGATATATATATATATATATATATATATATATATATATATATATATATATATATATATATATATATATATATTTTAAAATATTAATTCTGCCTACTATTATCAAGCATTCTTCTATAGAATCCAGGGATAGCACTTTCCTTTCTGTTTAGTGTGTGTGTGTGTATATATATATATATATATATATATATATATATATATATATGCAATAAACTCATAATTAACAGTGCAAAACTAGTATCTAACTAGCCTGAGCGCTTTCGACTCTTAATGAGACTTTTTCAAGGCAAACACAAAACATAGACAAGACAAACAAATAAAACAGAAAAACTGTTGTGTTTGCAAACCTTTACATGGCTGTTTCCACAGAATTAAACCTTTAAATTTATTCTGTTCCAACTAGTTTATTTCAACTTGCTGCGGATGCTGGAAAATGTTTTTATTGACCTAGAAATCGATGAGCCATAGCGACATCTGTTATTTTATGTAAAGTTATGTAAGCGCAAATTATATCCCGGATATTTCATTGTTATAGTAATAATTATAGGCAATTAAGCAAATTTAGAGAATTATTTAAAAGAAAACATGTTAACGCAGTAGTCACATGATACAACAAAACCATCGCTGACACTTGCTCTTTTCTTGATGAATGTGACTTTCACGAAGTTCCTGCGACAACGACAGATTTATGGTCGTTGTTCTCAGAATAATATATTGAGAATGATGTGTTTTTATTCCAAACAATATATGAGTTTAATTTAATATTTTCTAAAAACTATGTACAGCATCATTTTTACAGGGGTTTAATGCTGATATCACGTGACTATTGCTCCTCTGTTGGCATTGACATGGAGGTTCCGAGAAATGTATAGTTATGTGACTAGAAATGCAAACGGCGAGTATCAGATCAAATTTTCACGACGCTGTTATTTCGTGTCGTTTGTCAGCAGATTAAATACATAACGATTATAATACTCGCAGTTTCTCAGAAAATAAATAATTTTCCTATCGATTTTTACCTGTATGACTCGATGTAACTCGTTTAAATTTGCTAGTCATTCTAGTAAGCGGCAAGCATATGCCGCCAGACACGGTAGTGGCGAATTCCAACTTTTCGATAGGTAACTGACTCAGACCCTCCACCCCAACATAAACCTCGAAATACAAAAAATGGAAATGGTCAGAGGAAGCTCGGACTAATGGTATAGGTGCTATTAGCAATAGCCTCAGGGGCTCCTTTTCATTACCCAATCATCATAGGTCGCAAACAAAGGTCGACTGTCTTTCGATCTCGGTCAGTTTAAGCAACTGCTTAATTCATCAGTTGTTTATCGTGTGAATACCTGTTTCATACCTAATTACACAAACTTCCTTGACAAAAAGTAAGACGTGTGTTTCCCAATTAAATGTAAGATGTAGGTAATTTTATTTGGTAGCCGTTTCTGCTGATAATGAGATATAAGTGTTTGCGTGTTAAGAGAGAGAGAGAGAGAGAGAGAGAGAGAGAGAGAGAGAGAGAGAGAGATGAATAAACGAGTGCATGTACACAGTTGCAGTTTTCTTGATTTGATTGTTGTGTATTTGCCTCAGAATATATACATTTCCCATGAACTAAGTTGTAGAGCTATATGTGTGTATGTGTGTGTGTGTATATATATATATATATATATATATATATATATATATATATATATATATATATATATATATATATATATATGTGTGTGTGTGTGTGTGTGTGTGTGTGTGTGTGTGTGTGTGTGTGGTACTGAAGAATCCATTCACTAATAGTTTGTTAAAGATGTAGCTTACTGTGAAGAGGTTTTAACGGCACCTGTCTCCTATAATACATTTTTATAAATATAGAAAGTTAAGCGGAATAATGCTTTGTGAACTGAAACGAAAAGCGTATCCACTTTAGATGATTGAAAAATCCGAAAATCTAAATATTTTATTTCTGTCGTATATTATAATATACTCCATATCTAATGATAGGGTAACAATTCTTTAAAGCATAAAATCCAAGCTCTTTTAACATGATTGTGGAATAATAAACGAACCATTTTATAGGTTAAGAGATTTTGTACATCAATTCTTTTATATAAAAGAGTATGATTTTTGTTTTGGTACATGTATATATATATATATATATATATATATATATATATATATATATATATATATATATATATATATATATATATATATATATAAGAACTGACATACGATTATATCGATTCATCATGTTACTTCACAAACAAACTGGGAATCGTTCAGGCATAGATTAGAAAATAAATCGCCTTATTTTCCTTTAAATTTATAAATATTATAATAATAAATGTAGTTTTGCATTTCATTATAAACCTAATAATTTTTGTTGAGGAGCAGGCCATTTTCCACTTCATATTCAAATCGTGAATTTCATCCTATTTATACGTCAGAGTAGTGTCGTAAGGACATCACCTTTGGATTGTGTTTCGTCAAAATGTAGCTTCATTAAATGCAGAAAGGTTGGGGTTTATTTTCTTTCAGCACGCACAGAGAGTAGTTTAACTTTCTAAAATAAATTAAGCGTAACAGTGTGGTCACAGAGGGATATTTATATTTAATATTGTAGCATGTTTGTTTGTTATTTTTCTCCGCAATGTATCCACACATATTTGGTGTATAATAGACAGAACGAAAACAATCCATGCAACACAAGAAAGTAGTATTGATATGGTCAGAATTCCGATAGTAAAAACATTTGGTTTTCTCCTGCCGTATCGCAAGTCCATTTTTTGCTAGACCTCTCAGCTCTATCAATTTAGTTTTAATTTGAAATAAAGCTTGGAATAATTGGGGAATGGATCTTTTATCATGTGACGTGATAAAACACGTTTTGAAGAAAGAAAATGAAAACAGGACTGGTTAATGATGGTATGCACCCTGATAAGCAAAGGACGGACAAAAGCTGGGTCAATCACGTGGTAAGAAGAAAGAAGAGCAAGTTCCGATTTGATAATACCCGGGACGACGTCGATGGTAAAATTGTGGATAGATACGCCGTTTTCTTCGTCATATGTGGCACATGTTGGTTTTATAATAAATCTTGCGGCATTCTGTCTGGTCTGACGTGTTTCTTAGTTTTACCTGTTTATAATATTGATTATAGTTCTGTCTTCTATTACTACCTTGAACTTTGTATAATATTCGTGACTGTTATCAAGAATCCATACTTTGCTTTCTAAAGTTATACCACAAATTCTCTATACTTACTATGATTTTGTTTCTGTTTGCATTGATATCGGCAAATGAATGTAGTTTTATTGCAAACATATTTAATTATAAATGGTAATATGGTTGTTCGATGTTGGTACTCTATAAATCCGTATCGTACACCCAGAAAGAACTATTTGGTACTTTCACTGACGTCTGCACGTCTTGATTTTTCAACGGGGCCCGGGTGGCCCTGGGTCTAAGATGCTCGCCCTGACAGACCTCTATCCGCTTGGGTTTGGGCCTCGGACTTTTCCAACGTGAGTGTGTTACAAAGTTTACCAGTAGCTTCCCATGGGTTGGTGGTTCTTTCCAGGGTTTTCAGGATATACATGGCCGCCATGTACATCCTGTCATGTGATGAAAAATGTCAATAAACCAACAACAACCAAATGTTTCCATTCACCGAATCGAACTTTGTGTCAGTTCCTCTTGCTTTGAAGTCCATTGACATTATACAGGTTAAGATAAATTCTATCATGTTTCGTTCTGAGTCGATGGAAAGAATTCGTTTGATATGGCGCATAAATACTCTTCGTCTTGAGGTCTCCCGATGTAAACCTACCCCATGCCAAATTTGTTCTTTCCGCTTACATGGAAGAAAACATGTATTTTGCTTTCTGCATGTATCAATGAAACACAGACAATGCGCAAATTAATAGAATGTAAAAGAAAATTTTGAAAAGAATCATTTGCTGGGCTATATGTTGCGGATACTAGAAAATATTTGCATACAAATTTGAATACAAATATTTTACAGTATCCGCAAGAAGTTGATATAAACTAGTTGAAACATAATAAATTTAAAAGTTTAATTCCTGTAGAAACAACCATGTAAAGTTTTGCAAACACTACGATTTTTCTGTTTTATTTGTTTGTCTTCTCTATGTTTTGTATATGCCT
>JAECUM010063033.1:0-14625 GCA_016617855.1 Megalonaias nervosa
AAAAGATTCTTAGTAAGTAGCGGACAATGTAGAAATGTTAAAACGTTAGCTGGCAACTCTAACACAGTTGTTAACATTTCATCACATTTTGCCAAATGTCAACTCAAAAATGACTGAAATTACACCTGTCTTTCCCCCGGATCAAACGGTCTATACGGACAGAGGTTTCTTGACTTACTTTTACGGAAGTCGTGTTTAGAATAATGAAGTCATTAAAGTGCGTCAAACTATATAATGACGTCATGACAATTTGAGACAACTAGGCCAATACCTGAAAAGTAAGGGTTGGATGTCCATACGATGTTTCTGTCACTCACATGCATGGGAAATATAGAATTTATGTTGCGGTTTGGACCGAGAAAAGGAAATCCCAGTCAAGGGGTTACATTATTTATCTCCCCACGAGGCTTGTCCGAGTGGGGAGACGCATAATGTAACCTCGCGACTGGGATTTCCTTGTCTAGGTCCAAATCCCAACGTAGATTCTTTTTCTCACCCAATATTATCATTTAAAGTAAGAGAGAATACCCTTACTTGTGCTGTATAGTTCACGCGCAAATGTTTACATGCGGTGCATTAATACAAATATGTTAATGAGGACTGTGGCGTTACGTGTCATCCGAAGTACACAGTTTTTATGCGTGAGCCCCCCCCAAAAATAACAACATAAAACGTTGCATAGTTTTCAGGTATTATCACATTTAATATATGGATTTTATATGAAATTAACAATAAATAGTTAATATTTATCACAAGAAAATGATTCATTTTCATCAGTTCCAATTTAGAAAATTATATTGTACATAATGAGACGATACTGGGCCCACAGCTCTGTTGTAGTGTATATACATGTAGCATGAGTGTCCGTGCTTGGGTTGTTCACAGGTAATTAGAGATCCGTGTCACTATCATATATAACTCTCATTTTCTTTAGAGGAGGTGAAACTGTTTGTGACATACTTGTGTTGTTATTAATATTGATTCTAAAAGTACCCCCGTGTATAAAAGACCCTCCAAATACGGACCCCAGCGGATAACCATGTGCTAAACTTTCAAGTTCAAGGATTCTTTGAAAATTTATTTTTCTGTCTTGGAAATATGTTAAGTGTTACAGTAAAATTTGCTTATGGATTAATGTGTTGACGGATAAATGATTCCTTCTGGCTGGTAAGTGCATTATTTGTCATTAAATATTGTAGGTATATTTTTGATTCAACTTGGGCGCAGTGGAGATGCTTAACATAAATAGAATAAAGCATGTTTGACATAACATATTTCTGGCGCTGTTACTAAGTTTTCTGTAGTTTTTAAGAGCGTTGAGAGACTATGAAGTGTATAGGTTTATAGGCTATGTGCATAGATCAGTGTTTTCTATCATAGTTCATTTCACACAGCATTGAGAACTGTATCCCATCTGTAGCAAAGTCAATTTTCAGGTCAGCGTCATTAAATGTAGCTAACAGTATATAATTTGTTTCACACGAAGTATTTAAAACTAGTTAGGTAGCTTTAGCTACATTTAATGACGCTGACCTGAAAAGTTACTGAGTTATGCCTGCAGATAGGATAAAACTGACCATTCTCTGTGCAAATAACTAGCATAATTCCAAAAAGCTCGACATCGTGTGCGTGTATGTCTCTCTCGAAATGTTTTGTATGGTGTGTTCTCAAAAATGGAGAGACCTTAAGTTACTACGTTGTTTTGTTATATATTTGTTGTTGTTGTTTGATTTTCGAACAACTACGTCAGGTATAGCAGAAGACAACAAAGGTTTCTTTTTTTAAAAGTAGTTCCAAGCGCATAGACACCTTGACTGAGATGACCTGTCTGAGACAACCAGACTGAGATAAGAAAAGTAAGGTTAGCAAAACAGCTAGATTCCTCTGTCGCACGGGTAAGAAATATCGTTCGTGACATCCAACTTTAGATGAGACGGTCATTAACCGGTATTCTGTACCGTCCAGATTAAATCAGAACATGTTCGGTCAAAACAACAAAACAATTCAGCATTATTATATACAACACACATTAATTTGATGGACATTTGCTGTTTCACCTTCTACTTTTTGTACAAAACCACAAAAGAGGCGACCATAAAAGGCTGACGATATTCCAGTGGTCACTCAGTCTCCTTCTGTTTCCATAGTAATGCCACATACTACGATGTAATTCTCAAGGTAGTTTTCAGTATCTTCAAATAAAATCTGACGTGTCTTCCTTAAAAAGACCGTGACTGTTGGGATTAGTTTAAATTGTCAACAACTCCAAATCAAACAATCTGATGCATTATGTCCGTCATTAACTACTGTTTTCAAATTACTCCCTAAAAGCGCCGAACTAATTTGTTTTTAAAGACAAAATTCAAACTCAAGCCCAAGGTTCAAGATTCTTAGTTTTGTAGAACTATCGTAATTTTTTTTAACTTTGATTTTTAGTGTTGGTAGCTGCAATGCAAGTTTACTGTTTAGACAAATAAAAAAGCATTTGCTATCTAAATTTCATGGCTTTTTTGTTTTTATTTATTTTTATAGATTAGACAGGATCTTTTGTTCAAAATAACATATGCCATACAACATAAATCCATTAAAGTAACTGGCTATAACTTGTCCCGAAACATCATCTGGAATACTTGCCCGTGTGATATAGAAATTGTTTACATTTCTCAAAATATAATACAGTCAACTTAAATCTCAACCAATCAAGATGAATAACCTGTAACGATTCCTCATGCAGCTATGCATATCAGTAAGACAGTACTTTTTAATGAAAACTCAGGTATTATATCTGACAAAATATCTACATGTTTATAGAATGCTACATGTTTTAAAATACGATCCGGTCTGAAGACCATTTTCATGCAGTATTTCTTCAAGGGTGTCAAAGGAAAGAATACGAAGGGTGGGGTGTCAAAGTAATTATTATATAGCAAGCTCGTGACTTCCTAGGCAAATGCATTGCATGCTATGATCCAGTAAATATTTAACTTACTGGATGTTGTTAAGCACTTACTGGGTGATGTTAATCACGTAGGACCCAATACGTTTGTTGCTATCTAACATGACGTCTCACCTGGTCTATCGTGACGTACAGTATGTGAAATCACGTCACGTCATACTGTTAATTTATCCGCAAATAAGCACTAAAACCAAATAGAGCAATACTTACCTTCAGACAAATTTTGTATTCAATTAAATTTTGTGAAAAGCCATTCAAATGCAAATTGTTATTGGATTAAATGACCATGGTTTGGTATTTATCGAAGTGTAAAGTTTACCAAATATCCACACAATATGAATCATGAATTTTATGGGTGATTACTGAAAATTTACCCTTTGATAAATACCAAACCTGGATCATTTATACCCTATAATTCCAATTTTTCACATTCTGAAAGAACCACTCAAGACCATGACAATTTGTCCACAAAACCACTGAAGACCATGTCAGCATGTCCACAAAAAGTGACTAGTCAGATCTGATGTGAAAATTATTTATAAAATAAACATTAGAAAATCTAAAGACAGTCCACAGCAAAACTTTGAAAGACAAACTAGCTAGTATGGAAGAGCCATTGTTGGAATGTCTAAGAGAAGAACTGCAAACTGGCTCCATTTTAATTGTACAAATGACTAGCATGAGGACTCCAGGTTGTACTAAGATTCTCAAAATAAGATTTTATATTACCTTGCTTAGGACACTTCAAATAATACTATAAGTATTTTTGTCATAGGTAAAGATAATAGAAAGGATGCAAAATCATATTTTTGTTTTAAAATTTAATGTATGGAACCTTTTAATTTAAAAAAGAAATGAGTCGACAAATTTATCTAATATGAAGAAATCCTCAAAAATCTTTTCAGAGTAGGCAAAATTCACAATTTTATTAAAGTATTTGAATTGCTTGTGGCCGCAAAAAATTCTGTGGAAAAGACCCCATTGTTACCATGAAAGCAATAAGAAAAATATTTTTGTTAAAAACTGATTTTGACAATTTTGTTTTAGATATTTAGTGAAATTTAAAATCTTATGTTTGGAAAATGTTACAGAAGGGAAATGACATTCACCGGAGTTAAAGACAAGTGAAAAATGGTTTCACACTAAACTCCAACTGATGCTCTTTGAGAATAATATGCAGAGTGAATAAAGAATGAACTTTATTTATGCTCTCGAAGTTTTTATCACTGAAAGTAAAAAGTGAAAATTCTCCATTGGTATATAAATCAGTTTAACAGGCCTTTCTGGAACATGACCATTTTGATGAAGTTTGGTTTATTTTGTATTAATGCAAGACAAATACTTGTAAGGAATACACTAAAGGTAAACAAAGGAAAATAAATAGAAAATAATTGCATTAACTCAAGACATTTTAATATTGCAAAATATATTTTAAAAAAGACAAATGCATAATGTATATAAAATTAAAATATATTTAGTAGTATTCATGGTCTCATTGTGCTTTTCACACTTTTCTATGGAATTACCGTATACATTCACTTACAAGTTGTCTCAAACTATAAACTGCAATAGGCAGTTTGTTATGAACAATCAGTAGAATGAACAGCATTATGCAATGGCAGATTATGTTATTTGCAGTTGGAACGACTTATAAGTGCACATATATGGTATCAAGGAATTAATTATAAGTGAGTATATACATTATATGATTGTCTTCATTGCTAAATTATACTGCCAGACTGCATGACCATGTCAATTTTAAGAAACCATTTATAAGTTAGTATATATTGTAAAATAATGCTGCTGGACTGCATGACCTTTTCTGTATCAGGTGATCAGTTATAAGTGAGTATATAAGGTAGATGACAGTCTACACTGTAAAATAATACTGCTGGACCACATGACCTTGTCAATTTCAGGTGATCAGTTATAAGTGAGTATATACGGTATATGACATTGCATTGTACTTACTGGATTGCAGTACCATGTTAATTTCAAGAAATGATTAAGAAGTGAGTATATACGGCATATGACAGTCTGTATTTTAAAATTATACTAATGGACTTGTAAATTTTATGAGATCAATTATAAGTGAGTATATACAGTATAAGATAGTTTTCAGTGAAAAATTATACTTCTGGATCTCTAGATCATGTCAATTTCAAGTGATCAATTATAAGTGAATGTATATATATATATATATATATATATATATATATATATATATATATATATATATATATATGGTATATGACAGTCTTGATTGTAAAATTACACAGGAGGACTGCTGGACAATTTCCAGAGATTAATTCAGATTTATGCTCCCTGAATGTTGGTACCATTTGTACATTTGGACTCACCATTATTACAATGCATTGCCCTCCTTGAAGGTTCCCATCCCATCTGTCCTGAAAATATTGAGATCTTATCCCTCATCTTCTCCAAAATTACATCCATTATTCCCAAGAACTATGTTCTAATGCTCCCTAAATCTGATCTCTTCTTCCCTGAAAATGACTGTAACAATAAATTAATTCATTTCACTGTTCCTTGAAAATAATCAACAATATTCCCTGTGTGTGAGTGGGGTTCAAGTTAATGTACAGATACGTCATAGACGGGGGTGGAGAGAGCTTGATGGTGGTGGGGATTACAAAAGCATATTTTACATATATTTGATTGAAATATTAAGTTTAATTTTTCTACTAAGAGTGTGCAAGAAAACAGTATTAACTTTTTCTAGACTTATAAAAAAAAACTATTTTAGAAACTGATTGTATAATGCATTCTGACTAATTATATTTGGTGATCATAAAGAAAGTTCTCATTGCTATACAAGTAAACAACAGTGCAAAACATGAACATCAAATTTATAATGTGAACATCACATTTACAACGTGAAGATCAAATCTGTAAAGTGAACATCAATTTGTAACATGAACAACACATCTATAATATCAAGACTTACTGCGCTGAGCAAGCAGGTGCTATCATTACATCATCATTAATATGACGTTCCCAGTAACCTACATGTACAGAGGCACTACGAAGAGACATTGGACATAAAACAGTGTGATTGCAACTACTGTTTTTTATTTTTAAATAATACAAATGGAAATAATATGATTTTAATAATCACAACAACAGTTTTCTGAGAGAAAATGATAATATCCATAAAAAAGTGCAAAAGACCTGTCAAGAAAAGTACACAAGACAAGTCATAAAAAGTACATGAGACTTGTAAAAAACTGACATGATCTTAATAATTGTGTCCTGCTGAAAAAAGTTACACATCAACATAATTTGTGTATTTCATACAAGGAGTCTTGAACTTCAACTATGTGAATTTGGTGACTTTTTGAATACTTATTCTAATGTTATATTACAGACAGTTGGAAATGGAGCATTTTTTTCCTCAAACCTTCTTATTTAATGACCCTTACTTGATGAATTCAACTAATAGAAGCACAAAGAAATCTACTTTAACTTGTTTTAATTTTCAAGTTATTTCCACTGACCAACAGATATGTGAAAATATCAATTTTCACACAACAAAATATTCCAGCATTTCGCATATAGTGATCCTTACATAAAATGGTGTGATCATTGGAAGTCTTAGTAGGACAAAATCTCCATCAATCCCAAAAATTATCACATCAGTGTAATGAAACTGCACAAGGGAACTAACTCTATCCAGCTCCATCATCAGAAGTCTTAGGATAACAAAATCTCCATCAATTCCAACAATTATTACATTTGTGTAATGAAACTGTGCAAGGTAGCTAACTCTATCATGATCGCTCATCAGAATGTAATGAAACTGCATAAAGGAATTTACTCTTTGTAAACTCTATTTTTGATTACGTGTCTTTTTCTTTCAATCATGCACATAATGAATTACTGTTCTTTATTAAGATAGCTGGCCAAAGAAGCTATCATCAAAACGATAAGTACTCCCCTGTTATTATGCTGTCCAAGAGAGCATTAGAATATACCGCCTTATAGTATGTCTGCCTTATGATAAAGTATATTGTTCAGTACTCCCTCATTATAATGCTGTCTATGAAAGCTGCAGTATACTACCTTATAGTGAATAAACTTATAACGAAGTATATTATTCAGTACTCCCTCATTATAATGTGGCCTATGAAAGCCACAGTATACTACCATATAGTGAAGTATATTATTCAGTACTCCCTTATTATAATATGGCCTATGAAAGCCACAGTATACTACCATATAATGAAGTATATTATTCAGTACTCCCTCATTATAATGCTGTCTATGGAAGCCACATTATACTACCTTATAATGAAATATATTATTCAGTACTACCTCATTATTATGCTGTCCATGTAAGCCACAGTGTATAATGCCTTAATAAGACCAATTTATAATGAAGTACATCATACAAATAATTAATTTTATCACATCGTGGGATCCATCGCCATACTCACCTTTTAATAGGAACTGCATTGTAATGAATGGCATTATAGCGAGGTTGTGATTTATATAGAGAATTTGTTTTTTAATAGGTTTGTGGTACTGAACGATATAAATCATTTCCCTCAATAAAACTCACCAATGTAAAAGTTGCCAATAGGCTGTATTTGCTACGACTGATTGTCCCCCTCCCCCCAAATAGACCTAAAGGCTGTATTTGCTATGACTGATTGCCCCCCCCCAAATAGAATTTTGTTTTGAAAATTGCTCAATTTAAACATATTTGTGCAAAACTTTTTTCAATTCTGAGAAACTAAACATATGAGTATGTAATTTTTACAATTAATATCAATAAATATTTAAAGTGTGATAAAATTCATATAAAATAAATCAAAGGAATCACACATTGCCAAAAATATAAATAGATTGTAAAATATTGACATAATATATTGTGCCATAAGGAGTCTGCCCTCATCGACTGGAACCTGGTGCCTGCTGTTTAGATCTGAGGTAGTCAGGATAACCACGACAAGCTTTCTGCATGATGGTCAAGAACCCTGGTACACCTGTCTGGAATTGAAGAAACCTTAATGTAATCACAGATTATATAACTGACCTCTATGAAGCTTTTAGTGATTTCCAGTACCCACTGTAAACTGCTATTTTCATGCAGAAAATAAATTCAGACTAAAATGACCTTGACAAAGAAATCTTAGCTTCCGTGAAAGGGCATAAATGACACTAAGTAATAAAACAACATTCTTTTCTATATAGTAGCCATGATGGCTTAGTAGTTAGTATGCTGGAATCATGACAGAAAGGGTGTAGGTTCAAGTCCTACCATCAGACCAGCTTGGGTCAGCTACCATGGTGTCCTTTGGTAAGGCACTTTACTTCAATTGCCTTGGCACTATATAGTCTACTTGTGTTGCTGTGCTGTAAAGAACCAAACTAAACCAATCTTTTCTATTATATCAATGTAGAGGTACTACAATGAGTTGGTAAAAACCTCAAATATCTTTTCTTCTAAATTCAGTGTTCCTAAAATCTGCTTCTGAAGATATTATCAATGTCTGCCCCTAGAAGCCATCTTTTATTGAGTGAAATTTACAGATTTGTATAACCTTTGAGTGACAATTAGTATGACCACTATCAGTAGCATTGTTCATGCATCAGTAATTACCTTGATTAGCCACTACAGCAGAAGCCTCAAATGATATGGATATAGTCCACCCATCTAATTTTCATCACAATATACAATGTCATTAATATGAAGTGTTGACGGTTGAATGAACATTTTTATTCCTGCTTCCAACTGTTTGTGAGCTAAACACAAATACTTAAACTACGTTTTAGAAAAGCATAACAGTGTCCTTTGGTTCCAGGGGTGTAGTACTAATAGAGATGCATCCAATTATCAAGTTTCATAATTTGAACATAAAAGCAAGCAAAATAAATGAACTTTAAACACAAAATTTGAACAAAGTAAATGAAGCATGAAAGTATAAGTCACAGAGATCTGTTTTTGCAGTAAAGTATCAAGATGCATTCCCTCACTAACTTTCATGATTGTAAATAGGGCAGTACAGTGGTGTCACTAGGGTTGGTGTCACCCAGTGCAGTAACTTATAGTGTCACCCCCATGGACCTCCTTCCTGCACAAAAATTCAAAGATTTTATAGACAGTCATGTGCAGTAACTCATGGTGTCACCCCCAAGGACCTCCTTCCTGTACAAAAATTAAAATTTTTTATAGACAGTCATTTTGGTGTCACCCCCTTTGATGGTGTCACCCGGTGCAGTCCGCACCCCCCTAGTGATGCCACTGGGGCAGTATTTATATAGCATGCCAAAAACTCAAGTAGTAATGAGCTTAGTGCATGTAACAAAAGCCAGTAAAAGATAAATATAGGTCACAGTGAGTTTCTTTTGTTGTAATGGTATCATACTAACACAGATGCATATTGTCATCAATTTCATGATTCAAGCATACAAAGCATAAAATACTGTCCATAATGACCAACTTCTGAGATGAAATAATAGTTCTCAAGATTCCTTAGTCCCCACAATGTATTGTGCTTCATAGTAGAACTGCATTTACAAAGCCTTACACAAAATAACGTGGTCACTCCAAAATTTAACCTAAACCAGTCAAATATAAGACACAGTGACTTTCTTTTTTCTGCACAAGTGTGATACTTGCAGAGATGTATGCAATCATCTACTTTATTGATTCTATAGCTAAAGCAGAAAATTCAACTGAAGTCAGTGATATGTGAAATATAAGTGATGGTGACCTATATTTGTGCTGAGGGTGTTGTAATCATGTGTTGTATTCATCAAGACCCTTGCCAAGTTCATGATTCTAGGCATATCTATGTATACAGGGTGTTACAAACCTTTGTGATCATGAGCTACATGAAAAAGTTAAATGAAGAAAGTAAATTTTAAATGTAGGTCACAGTAACCTTCTTTTGCACTGCAGGGTATGGTATTAATAGAGATGCATACAATCATCGAACAGGATTTGAAAAATAAATTATATCAACCATGAAATATGGGTCAAAGTGACCTTCTTTTGTGATGGTAGTACAGAACTCATCACTATGCATCCCTTCCCAAATCTCCTGATTTCAGGTTTAACAATTTGTAGACAGGATGGAAAACACTGCACTAAATTAAAAAATTTAAAAAGAATGTACAAAAAAAATGTATACATATGTACAAAGTCATCCTCTTTTTGTCACTTCCCCACATTGTATGTTCTATAAAAGCCACCCCAGACTGTTTTCTGGGACCTTGGAAGCAAGAGTGGTTTGCATGCAATAGGATGTACATACGTTTAGGTTTTAATATTTGTGAACGTGAATGCCAACAGTAATATTTCCTATTTATACTGTCAGGCAACATTTCCTTCAAAACTGATTTTAAAAAATTTCACTTTCGACCAAAAAAAAGGGTTGTAAAAACATTTTGCACTTAAAAAGTGATGCTGTTACGTATATTTAATTTGCTTTGTTTGTTAGTTTTATTTGTATTTTTTTTTCATTACATGCTATTGTAATGTAAAATTGAATCTTGGACTTGACCTTGTCTAAAATGGAGTTCATTTCTGTTGGACCCAAATTGATTATTTTTAATTTTATTCTGTTTATTTTATTCTGTGTAAACAACTAATACATAGCTAAATTATGCTATATGTGAATGGGATTAAAATACGTATTACAGTAGAACCTGTCTTGAAAGACCACCTCTTTTGCCAAAAAAGTATGGTCTCTCAAGACAGGTGGTCTCTCATAACAGGTCACAATGCTATATAATGAATAAATTTGTACACTGAGAATGTGGTCTCTCAAGACAGACGGTCTCACATTGCAGTGGTCTTTCAAGACAGGTTTTACTGTATTATTAATAGAAGTAAAGATGTTTATTAGTAAAGATGTTTATTTGGGTCTAGGTCTAGGTTTTGGTATTTCCTAAGTGAATTTTACATAGTCCAGGTTTTGGTTTGTATTTTGTAAACATCAGGATCATTCTAGAAGGTTATTTTCCATTAGGTAATAGGTTTTTTGTTTAGAAAAGGCTAATTGTGACCTGAGGTCAAGTAGAGAACTATATAATCTTGCAACTGAAAGGATTTTTTCAGTTGTACTTTAAGATCTAGCACTTTTAAGTTGTATTATATGTTGTGTCCAGTATTTCATTTTTGGGCTGGAAAATTTATTTCTTAAAATTATTGAATTTAAGTGATTATTTCCTGTGGAAATACAAAAGTGCTCTGATAAAATTCTTGGATAGAGACATTCACTGGAATTTATAGCAAATTCAAACATGGAATTATATTACTGTGATTCAACAAAAGACGTTGACACATCAATACTCTATAAGCTACCACAGACACATCACTGCCTTCAGTTCTTGGAGGGGCCCCAAGTGGCCAAGTGGTCTAAAGCGCTGACCGTTATGGATCACTGCCATCTCACCTCTGTCTGCGTGAGTTCGAGTCCAGGCTCGGCTAATGTGGGTATGTGAGAAAGCCTGCCAGTAGCTTCTCGTGGGTCGGTGGTTCTTCCCGGGATTTTCCAGGGTTCTTCCTCCACCACTAATACTGGCTGCCATGTATAGCCTATCTTGTGCTGAAAAATGGCATTAAACCCTATAACAACAACAACAACAACAACAGTTCTTGGATTTATTCTGGACTTCTACTGAATTTTTTTTCAGGACTTTAATTCACAATACCATAAGTTCTTTTTTTCTCATTTTCAGTTTGTATTCTAGGAAATAAATTATTTGTTGAATTTTTTGAAAGCTTGTTGCCTTTCACTCTTTTCTGTTAGTTATTTTAAGAGCATAGACTCATAACAATACATATTTAGTTTTCATGTTTTGCATTCTCTTAGTTAAATTAAAATTTTTCAACAAATTCAATGATTTTACAAGGATAAAACAAATATTTAAAAAATTAAAGGCAACCTGTCAAATTCAAGGATTTTACAAGACTGTAGGAACCATGTCATTATGAAGAATGCATCGAATAAGAACTACACACTGATAAGACAATACAATGATCCATTCTGCCCTCAACCCTGCTTAAGTTTCAAACTTTAAGCTTTAACACTGCATACAGAAAATGGACTATCTACATGACTGAATACAAATTGATTATCTACATTAACGAATACAAATAAAGTCTGAAAGTATTATTTTAAAGTTAATTGACTGTTTTCTCCTTCCCATCTATGTTTTTTTATGGTACATTTTTTGGAAGTCCATGACCCTGTCAAGTAAACTACCATATATACTCACTTACAAGTCAAGACCAACTGCAAACTGCATAGATCCAGACCTGCCATCATAAACTGCATAAGCAGGTTTGTTGGGAGTAATCAGTAGAATAAAGACAATGTCAACCATGATCTTCTGGCACATTATGCAATGGCAGATGAGGGTCTATGTTGTGTGCAATTGGTCTTGTCTTAAAAGCAAGTATATACAGTATGTGTTAAGTTCTTGGTGTTAGAATTGTGAGTTCAACAATATTTATACAACACTTGACTGAGTCAAATTCCTACATGCTTTGCAAAGGTCACCATTTTAAGATACAGTGTACATCTGTCACCAAATTTCTGCTGGCTTTGCAAAAGGAACTATTTCAAGACAGTGTATAATCTGCCACAAAATTCCTGCATGCTTTTCAAAGGTCACTATTTCAAGACATGGCATATAATCAGTCACCAAATTATGGCATGCTTTGTAAATGTAACCATTTCAATATACAATGTAAACTCTGCCACCAAACTCCTGCATGTTTTGCAAAGGTAGCCATTTCAAGATACAGTGTATCTGTCACCAAATTCCTGCAAGCATTATATTCCTGTATGCTTGCAAAAGGTAACCATTTCAAGATTCAGTATATAATCACCACCAACATTCTGGATACTTTTCAAATGTAACCATTTTATGATAGTGTATAATCTGCCACCAAATTCCTGCATACTTTGCAAAGGTAAACAATTCAAGATACAGTGTATATTCTGCCATAAAATTTCTGCATGTTTTGCAAAGGTCACCATTTAAAGATGCAGTGTATAATCTCCCACTAAATTCATGCATGCTTTTCAAAGGTAATCTTTTTCAAGGTACATTGTATATCTGTCTCCAAATTCTGCACGTTTTGCAAAGGTAACAATTTTAAGACACAGCATAAAATCTGCCACCAAATTTCTGCATATTCTGCAAGGTCACCATTTCAAGATACAGTGTATAATCTGTTATAAATGAGGTATGATATAAATTGCCACAAAATAAATTCATATCACTAGCTCAGGATGATACACAATGTTGCAAGTCTTATTACTGGAAAAAGAATACAACGTAAATACCTTGACTGCCCAATTTATCAACCATGTTGGAATACATGGCAAGAAAAAAATAAACTGTACACACTGCACTTGGCTGCACAGTTTATCAACCATGTTCAAATGGATAGAAATGAATTCAATCTACATATGTTCTTAGTTGTCCAGTGTATCGACCATGTTGGAATGGATAGTGAAAGAATACATTGTACATACTGTTCTTAGTTGTCCAGTGTATCGACCATGTTGGAATGGATAGTGAAAGAATACATTGTACATACTGTTCTTAGTTGTCCAGTGTATGGACCATGTTGGAATGGATAGTGAAAGAATACATTGTACATACTGTTCTTAGTTGTCCAGTGTATTGACCATGTTGGAATGGATAGTGAAAGAATAAATTGTACATACTGTTCTTAGCTGTCCAGTGTATCAACCATGTTGGAATGGATAGTGAAAGAATACACTGTCCATACTGTTCTTAGTTGTCCAGTGTATCGACCATGTTGGAATGGATAGTGAAAGAATACATTGTACATACTGTTCTTAGTTGTCCAGTGTATCGACCATGTTGGAATGGATAGTGAAAGAATACATTGTACATACTGTTCTTAGTTGTCCAGTGTATGGACCATGTTGGAATGGATAGTGAAAGAATACATTGTACATACTGTTCTTAGTTGTCCAGTGTATTGACCATGTTGGAATGGATAGTGAAAGAATAAATTGTACATACTGTTCTTAGCTGTCCAGTGTATCGATCATGTTGGAATGGATAGTGAAAGAATATATTGTACATACTGTTCTTAGCTGTCCAGTGTATTGACCATGTTGGAATGGATAGTGAAAGAATACATTGTACATACTGTTCTTAGTTGTCCAGTGTATTGACCATGTTGGAATGGATAGTGAAAGAATACATTGTACATACTGCTCTTAGTTGTCCAGTGTATCAACCATGTTGGAATGGATAGTGAAAGAATACACTGTCCATACTGTTCTTAGTTGTCCAGTGTATCGACCATGTTGGAATGGATAGTGAAAGAATACATTGTACATACTGCTCTTAGTTGTCCAGTGTATCAACCATGTTGGAATGGATAGTGAAAGAATACATTGTACATACTGTTCTTAGCTGTCCAGTGTATCGACCATGTTGGAATGGATAGTGAAAGAATACACTGTCCATACTGTTCTTAGTTGTCCAGTGTATCGACCATGTTGGAATGGATAGTGAAAGAATACACTGTCCATACTGTTCTTAGCTGTCCAGTGTATCAACCATGTTGGAATGGATAGTGAAAGAATACATTGTACATACTGTTCTTAGTTGTCCAGTGTATCGACCATGTTGGAATGGATAGT
>JAECUM010063034.1:0-22158 GCA_016617855.1 Megalonaias nervosa
TGTAGTTTCATTATTTAATGCTGCTGTTATCAACCAAAGCCATTCTGCTGATTTGCGAGATTGTGCATCAAGATTCATCAACAATTTCTGTGCTTATTGATGTTCAAATAATCATTCCGCAAATGTGCAGTTGGATCATTCCAAAATTTCTTGATCACAATGTACTTTGACATGCCCATGAAGAACTCACACGTGGTCTTTTGCCACCAAAGCAGCAAAGGCTCAGAGAAATTCTTACCTGAATCCACCTGCAGAAGCCAGAACCTTTTTAAAAGTCCACATTTAGAGATCTGTTTGAATGTGTCTACGACATTTGCTGAATCTTTGCATGCTACCTTCTGTGTATCTGCTAGAAACATTTATTTATATGTGGGTCCACGTACCCAGTCGTGTGGAGGAAATAAGATGTCAGTCTGGTGAGCTTCATTAGGCATTTTGACATCAAACAATTCATGGGAAATTTTCCTAATAAATCTGCCGTAATGCTTGTTTGGCAAGCCACGCTCTAACGACACGCTTGCTAACTTTTCAACAGCTGATTCACCCTTCCAGTAACCTGTGGGACTGTTGCATATAGTAGTTAGTTTTTCATCCATGTTTATTACATCAGTATTTACCTCCAGTGAGTGGACTTTTTGTCCAAAGAATGCAATCTTGACCTTCATACCTCCTTTCTGATGTGCCATCCATTACTTGTGTGATGAGTTTCAAAATATGTTCATGGGGGTCAACCGGACATACATAGTTTTTTCACGATTGACTTGTCTGATGGGTTGTGCAGGTATCACTCTGGTTTAAACAAATCAATTTAACAACCACAATAAATGTATATGATGTGAAAAACAGAAAACCGTCAGCAATGTCATAGCAGAGTATGCTTACCAGCGCCTCAAAGCTGCTCATGATCAACTGAAACTTATTCACAGTTATACAGGTGTTGATGAACATGTCAAAAATTTGTCTGCATTGCGACAGGTTCCACATTTGCACCGCTGATTAAACCCATGTTTAAAGCGCAGAAAAGTACAGAAAGTTATGGAAGTCACCACCAAGACGAGAACAGAAGAGGAACAGGGTCCGATTGTCAGGACAGCTCAAGCCATTAAATAATTGCCAGTGAGAGACCAACAAGACATCAAAGAGGCACTCAAACATAAGTCAAAGAAAGCAACTTCTGCAATATTTAATGAGTAGACAATCAAAAGATTAAGGACAACATTGTGAAATTTATTGGTTCTTGCTCCAGGAACTGGAAAGATTACATAATGTAACCATACAAGACACATTCTGACAGTGTAGCATTTGCAGACTGGGTTAGGTGGGTATATTAGGAGAGGTTTAAAAAGCTTGCAGCAACACTCAAAGAATGAGAGGAGTTTGAGGGTGAAATAAAAAAATATACAAGTCTAACTGGATGACAGCATTTGCAAGAAGTCATTGAGAGACAGCATCAGAAATAAGTTTCTGGTGAAGGTACCAGCAAAACTCAGTGTTTGCATATCATTGACTGCATGACTGCAGATGAGCAGCAGGTTAGTGAACTTGTGGGCAGGCTGGAAATGCTCATTGGGTTAGTTCACACAGGCATCAAAGCACCAGAACATAATGTCATCAATGAGGCCAAGTTGAGCTGTCAGCAGTGGCTCACCAACAACATCTTGGATTCAGAGACATTTCGCACATGAATGTATAATTCATTAGATATATCAATGATGTATAAAACACAGATTATGAGTTCTGATAAGACTCTGCATGAGATCAATGCCATGATGAAGTGTGTTGTTGCAAATACAACCCAAAGAATCACCTCGACCATCAAGATCTCATCTACAGATCCAGAATTTCACATCCTGATGCCAATTACTGCAAGCCAATCTGAGATGCTTGAAATTGAGCTAGTGTCTTTGTGCATTTATTGGCATAATATCTGATCGCAATCTTTCGGTGGTCTTGACATTACTAATTTGCTTGTGTTTCTGTTAGAGGGCAGTCAAGAAGGTACCTGGAAAATTACTAAACTTCCCAACTGAGCGTACAAGATTGAATCAATGAATGATGAGACCCGACATAGGATCATATTGGTGACCAAGTGCAATTCTAAAATCTATATACATGTGCACAAGCCCACACTCAGTTCTGCCATCTCAATCGAATCCACACCGTATGAGATTGATATTGAACAGTCATCACTGAGAATTGTCGCTGAGAACAGTTCTTGGTTGACCTGAGGATCCGGACACAATCCTACCAGACAGTGTCAGGATCACTTGAATGACTCAGGCTAATCTAACTGGTGATGCTATCAGTGGCAGTTAACAGCATTCAGTCTCAACAACGCAAGCATTGCAGGGTTATATATTTTTTGGATTTGTCCTGAAAGTGTCCTCAAATTGCTCCAATGGTACCCATGTATCATCCATGCAGCAATCACTGGTAACAAAACTTTCTTTAACTTTTGTGGACCAGGACAGGTATGTGTTGGATGTCTGCAGAGAGACTGTAGAAATTGGACAGATATTTAATACAGTGACAGTCATACATGTACGTGTTATGCCCGAACAAATTGTCAACACAAGGAAACTCATTTATGTGACATACTACGGAAATGGACTTGATGATGTTATCTGGGGATTGTTCACAGAAGCCCCAAAGGATCTTGTAGGCCTGGCCTTGTGCACTGCACCTATCGCTAAGCAAGTTGCAGTAGAAGTCACATTGATAGCGTCACAAGTGCTGCTGTGGATTGGTATAAAACTGTAGTACGGCTGCAGGTTCGATAAATTCAGAATTGACTACGATGATTAGTGACTCGACAACCAAAGCGCTTATTCTTCCATTGACAACAACAATGACTGCTCTTCTTGTAAAATCACCAATGAAGCTGATCAACATTGTCTTATACTAACCAGAACAGATACAGTCATTGCAGTCTGGTAATGAGGAAATGATTTGGAAGGCAGAGTTTTCTAAAAATGTATTTGACGAAACCATTAATGTATACATGATGGCTCAGTTTAAAGATGTATCCAATCCAGATTATCAATATAACATGCACAAAAATAGAATGCTAAACGTGAAGCATTTTTGGAAGTTCCAAGGAAAGCCTGTATTGCCAACAACAATGCCGCATATGATGATGAAAAAATGGAGTTTTCAACAATGGTATAATGGCATTGTCCAACAACTCACGATATTCCATCTACAGAACGGAAATTGAAGCCCGTTTGGAGACAATTGACATTGCCACTACAATATTAGGACACACTAGATACAGAAATGATTATGGGAGGGCCACTGGCCCATCTGTGATGTTTGTCGAGGACTCAAAGAACCATGCAGATCATCTACAGTTTATAACATGACAGGCTTGGCACCGTGCAGATAAGGACTCAACTTATAGATGTATTGCCATAATACTCTTTGATGAGACAAGTTGTTGCATGGATTAAGTGGCCAAATTAGGGTCATTGACATGCCTGTAAAGAACTTGTAGTTGTTGTAATTGAAACTGTTACATTTGAAATAAAATGACAAATCTGCTTAAACTACAAACTTGATGCCATTTTGAAATCATTGCATTAGATTGTGAAAACACCTGTCTGCAGACTACATCACCAGGTGTTAAAACAACCTCTGATTGTTTTAATAGCAATGAAGTAGCAATCACCAACAAACCCCCACCGGTTATATTCCCTGTTGATTATCTTGAACCAACATTGACTCAACTAAGTAGAGAAAAATCTCAACTGTTATCCAACAAGGATGCACGTGTCCATGTAAAAGTTCATGAGCGAAATCGAGAACGATCATTTCTGACACCAGTCAGTGACATAATCAATAAGATTCTAAGTGAAAGTTGTGCCAGGTCCCCAGGATGTACAATCACTGCAGACTTAAATGCTCCCCAGGCATACATTTTCTATGATTGCATGGCAGTTGTACCAGTGAAAAAGGTAATTGGTTAGAAGTGCACCTAGACAAGGTCAACCTGTTGAGCAATTATACTATGTGATCACATTATTAATACAAGAACTGTGATGGGTCCTCAAAACTATTGATGCAACAAAATACTCCAAGTGGAACAACAGTTGCAAGATGACATCACCAAGAAAGTCATTTTACTCACAAAATACAAACATGAGTGTGTTATCATGGATGACATTTGTGGACTCCCCACAGCTGAGAGCGTTGGCTTGTGTGCGATGGAAATTACAGATACAGCGATTTTCATAGGCACGCCAGTCGAAATAATTGTCAAGGTCATATCAGTAGTAACTGGTGTGACTGGCAACACTACTTGAATAATCTCATTGTGGTTACATAATGTTTGGTGAAAACTAGAGTTTGACAGTTGTTAATACTGACTGGTTAATGTGTCTGAAACATTAGTCATTTATATGATATGATATCTATTGTGTATTGTTTTATGGTTTTCATATATTCAGTGTCATTGCTCAGTAATCTTTTTAAATTAATATTTTATAGTTTTAGCTTTATATATATATATATATATATATATATATATATACCTCAATATGCTTTTTTCCTGAAACACTTCCAGGTTTATTAGCAACAATAAAGAAAGCAATAAAGAAAGCATATATTCCTCATGCTCCTCACAGATCAAGCACTTTCAGAATACATCGTTGTCTGAAGGCTGTTTTGATCACAGGTTCATCTAAACCTTAATAAGTTGTCTTTGTGTTTTCATACACAAGTACATTGGTTTTCTCGAGTTGGCATTTTACCACCATATTTGCTTTGTTGTGCAGGTGGTTGTCATCCTTCTAAAAGGAGGTAACCCACTATACGAAGTAAGCATATTTCTTTATTAAATACTTATGTCCTGCAACGTGATGTTCATGATATGATGTCATCCGCTGAAAGGGACCTGTCCATATCTTATATGGACCAGTCACTATTATAAACTGCAACTATTATAGTGTGTACTGTATAATAGTTTTCCATGCGATCAACTTTCAGCCAATTGTTGTTGTTGTTGTAGTTGTAGGGTTTAAAGCCATTTCTGAGCACAGGATAGGCTATACATGGCAGCTAGTATAAATGGTAAAGAAAGCTTTCTCACATACACACATTGGCTGAACCCGAGACTCAAACCCATGCAGGTGAGATTGCAGTGATCCATAAAGGTGAGCACTTTAGACCACTCAGCCACTTGGGGCCTCTTCAACTAATAGAGCTTTCAGGTTGTGATATGCGGTAATAAAAGAATATAACTGATCCTCATCAAATTTCAATGAATGTAGTAAATACAAATACAGTATATTTTATAACGCTGATGGTTAATAATTATTGTTAAGTGCAGTGTTCCTGCATACTTCCTGAAATTTGTTGTAGGTCAGATTTCTATAGTTGTAAGTTTGTATAAATGGATGTATAGGTGAATGGATGGATAGAGTTTAATGACATATCAGCACAATCCTGACAATACAGCATCTTAAACTTAAGGCATCTGCAAAAGGCATACTGTTATATATATATATATATATATATATATATATATATATATATATATATATATATATATATATATATAAACACATCAAATCATTAAAATACAAAGTCAAGTCATTATATAAACAACACTCTTTTAAATGTTCAAAGCCTTCTTAGCTGGAACATTGTCACCACCTGGCAAAATGGTTGCCTCTGTTAGTCAAGCCTGACAACATGCATCAAAAATATTCTTCATCCTGCAAGATTGGGGGTAGGGGTCGACCAAGAAATAATTCTCCACCTTTTAACTGACATTACTGATGGCAGAGACCAACGATGCTTGGCACTATTTCTGATGGTGTTTCTCGCCAAAATAGCATTGGACAATCAACGGTTTGCTAGTAATTAATAAATTTAATTCAAATGACATTTTTTATGCAGATGGTAAGTAAAATCTACCTTCTTTTGACCCATGGCATTAAATCCATCAGAACACTTACTTTTTATATTAATTCCCATCAGAACAGAACACCTGTATATCCATCAGTTACTGATCTGAAAAATTTTCAACTGCTGTTGCATGCATGGAGAGAGTGGCCTGATACACCAATATAGGCTGAAAACTCCAGCACAGATAGTGCCAAGCATATATGGTCTTCCAGTAATGTCAGAAAAACTGGCAGACAGCTACTTATTGGCTGTGGGTGGGTAGGGGTTGGGTGATAAATAGCCACAGAAGAAAATTAACAGTTATACTCTTATATCTGTTCTGTCTAGCGCTGGATGGCGTGAGTATATTATGGATGGCTGGATGGCATGAGTATATTATGTTATATATTATGGATGGTGTGAGTTATGGATGGCGTGAGTATATTATGTTATATATTATGGATGGCATGAGTATATTATGTTATATATTATGGATGGTGTGAGTATATTAAGTTATATATTATGGATGGTGTGAGTATATTATGTTATATATTGTGGATGGCATGAGTATATTATGTTATATATTATGGATGGCTGGATGGCGTGAGTATATGATGGATGGCTGGATGGCACGAGTATTATGGATGGCGTGAGTATATTATGTTATATATTATGGATGGCATGAGTATATTATGTTATATATTGTGGATGGCGTGAGTATATTATGTTACATATTATGGATGGCTGGATGGCGTGTATATTATGGATGGCTGGATGGCGTGAGTATATTATGGATGGCTGGATGGCGTGAGTATATTATGGATGGCTGGATGGCACGAGTATTATGGATGGCGTGAGTATATTATGGATGGCTGGATGGCACGAGTATTATGGA
This sequence comes from Megalonaias nervosa, assembly GCA_016617855.1. Classification (NCBI taxonomy): domain Eukaryota; kingdom Metazoa; phylum Mollusca; class Bivalvia; order Unionida; family Unionidae; genus Megalonaias; species Megalonaias nervosa. The sequence continues at coordinate 6,782 of JAECUM010063034.1, forward strand.
TGGCGTGAGTATATTATGATATATATTATGGATGGCTGGATGGCGTGAGTATATTATGGATGGCTGGATGGCACGAGTATTATGGATGGTGTGAGTATATTATGTTATATATTATGGATGGTGTGAGTATATTATGTTATATATTATGGATGGCGTGAGTATATTATGTTATATATTATGGATGGCTGGATGGCGTGAGTATATTATGGATGGCTGGATGGCGTGAGTATATTATGGATGGCTGGATGGCACGAGTATTATGGATGGCGTGAGTATATTATGTTATATATTATGGATGGCGTGAGTATATTATGTTATATATTATGGATGGCTGGATGGCGTGAGTATATTATGGATGGCTGGATGGCGTGAGTATATTATGGATGGCTGGATGGCACGAGTATTATGGATGGCGTGAGTATATTATGTTATATATTATGGATGGCGTGAGTATATTATGTTATATATTATGGATGGTGTGAGTATATTATGTTATATATTATTATTTTGTACTTTAGCAAAATTTCTAAATCAGGGTAAAAGGTATGTGTTAGAAATTATTCCATCAGGAGTGAATTGTGGGTGAGCCCCTTTAATCATGCTTGTACAAATATCTTAAGAGGCTTATAAAGATTCATATAAATGTAGCCATTGCTCACAGCTGTCTAGTCAACCACATCTCTGGTCACCTGGCCAGTTTTGAACTTCCAGCAGTTGTAACGGTAAGAGATAACAACCTACTGTACCAGAGTAGTTGGTCTTAATGTCACCAACAGAATCTAAATTCCCAACAGCAATTTAAATTTAGAATCCAGCTGTTGTGTTTGGCTAAAAGTCAAGTTGAGCTTAAAATTAATTAATCAAACGTCTTACGTTTAAAACTAAGACTTATGCTGGTGAAACTGGGCCAGATGTCTTCAGTCAGGTGGTAAGACATGTGTTGGTGAAATTTAGTCCTAGTTTCCTTCCTCCGTGTGCCTTCACCTGAAGCTAGTAGATTTGACATTGTAATTCCATTTTGGAAGTATTTGGTTGAATGCTTTTTCTTCATAATTGACATTCAACGAATGATGCTAAACCTTTCCCTCAGACATAAGGAAACAATATAATTGTTTGCACTCATTTTATTTTCCAATGTTTGTCTTAGAGATAATGAATGGGTTTATTTTGATGACTTATTATGTTTGTCTTCCATTGTGCATAATGTATAACAATTTAGTCAAATTAATAAAAATACATGTATGTAATATAGTAAGATTATATTTCACAACTACAGGTACAAGACACAGAGGAAGTTAAAAGTATGTTTTTCAAAGGAGTTGCCATGCCCTTCAATGTTAACAACGTTGACGTTACCGTCTGTACCAATGTCATATTCGGCATAACAGCTGGAGTACTTAGTGGCGCAATAGACAAACCAGATTTATACATCGATGAAGATGTCAAGGTTTTTGTTTTTCTGACACTTTTCGACATTTATAATGATAAGATTTGAACAAATTATTCTAATTAGAAATAGTTTTTAATGAGTTTTTAAAAAAAAATATTCTTATGTAAAACTACAGTACTGTGGCCTTTGACCTCTGGTTTTCTTTACGATCAAATACAAGTCCAATTAATCAAACTAAACATAAACCAATGGGAATCATGAAACATATATAGATCTTGAACCTGAGAATAATAACCGACAAAACAAAACAGAATAAGCACATCCTGCATTTTCCATACAAACAGTGAATAAATACTATAAGAAAATCAAGCCCACATTTCTAATATACGACATGGGACTACATACAGATGATTGAAATATATATTGTGTAGCATTGTCAAGTCATTTAACCAACGTCGGACATTTGAAATTGTTTATATGCATATTTCTTGAAAGTATAATAATACATTTTGAACATATTTACAATCTTATGATTTTCTTTATTTTATCATTGTCCTTGCCTTGCTCCATTTCAAGTACCTTTACTGTGATAAGCATTAACACACTTATGAATATAGCATGTGAAAATTGCTACATGCATGGGGTCTCATACTGAGCAAATCAAACACCTGTGTGAGCATGGCAGGATGTCCATTATTTCCCCTATTTCCAGTGACCTCAAGACAGCAGTCATTGTCATGTTAAGGATTCTTAAACACCCAATACTACAAATAACTTTACTCTAATCACCACACATCATGAAACTTTAATTTCACACTTGAATGGTTTTTCTTGTTTCACATATGTATGATTCATCAGTAAGCTTTTCCAAGTCGACTATTAGTACTTAATGATATGCAATACAAAACATTACCTAAAAATCCTAATACAAAGAATTATTCCTATCTCAAATTACTAAACACATATACCTAAAAATATCCAGAGAATCTTCTCTATGTTAAGAAATAGGTGGGTCCATTTACAAAACTGATACACGATGTCATAAAGTCTCATGAATACTGTATATTACAGCATCTGCTCCTGGAAATTGACTTATTATTAAGGCTGAGAAATATTTTCCCTACACTACTCCTCACAAGCAAGCAGATAATCACTAAATGGAGACATAAATACAGATCACATTTACCCTGGCTTTTGTTACAAAATTATGTATGATTTCTGTACACATACAGGGAATTTGTATAGTCAAAAATTATTAAAACTGTATAATTTCAGAAGATTTTCATGAATACAACATCTCTGATAGCGTATGAAATCGCCAGAAATCTCTCATCTCGTCCAGATCTCACATTAACTTACTACCCATCCAAGTTTGAGTTTTATTGGTTTACTTCAAGAACCTATTCTCTCCTGAACAGGAAGTATGGCAAAGGAGGGTTCCCAAAAGAACTGGAGGTGAGTAAATTTCAGTCTATCAATATTTTTTGATGTGGATAAGATGTTGAAAAACATTAGAACCATTATTTATTCTTTAATTATATTAATAATTATCTCTTTACACACATACAGACACACACACACACACACTGATTTGTCAGCATCAGAAAATCTGGATGATTATGCAACCTGTGTGTGTGTATATGTGTGTGTGTGTGTGTGTGTGTGTGTGTGATTCAAGAAAAGATCATTGAATGAATATTTGGTAATACAGTGCTTAATTTTCTGGTATTATGAGCCTTTAAAAAAATATCAACATGGATAATCCAGTCATGATTGATGCAATTCAGTGGAAAAATACTAAATCAGATATGAGCCACAACTCTGTAATTTTTATAGAAAACATTAGAAATTAAAGTTATTTGACTTTAACAATAGCATTTTATATCAAATCTTGCTTTGGTTCATGAAGTCCTACCTATGCAATGTATTAAGTGGAAATAAAAGGGCTAAGTCAAACTGGGGGACATAACTCTGCCAAATGTATATGGAAAACGGTGAAAATTGATCTTGACCTTTGACTTCTTCAAATAAAGCCTCACGCTAAGCCTGATTTCAATCCATGAAATCCTTGAAACATTCCTGTGGAAGTTCTAGGACAAACAGGCACCATAATGCCCTCAACTTTTGCCAGATCAAAACGGTGAAAATCAAACCTGACCATGGTCTTCCTTATATAATGCTCCATACTGAATTTCAGTCCATTTATTCCTTCAAAAATTATCGAGCAGTTTAGCCTAATCTCAAAGATGAGAGCAAATACAAAATTTTTCAGCACAATTTTACCTCTGAAATGTATATTCACTGTACAGAATAACTGTTATTAGTAAGAAAAATAGTTGCATTTGTTGTACTTCTTTAACAAATATATAGAAATAAAACTACCTCAATAAAAATTATAAACTCCATCCACTGTTGCAGTACCTTGAATTTGCATGGCAAACCCTGGGCCCAGTCTTGAAGCAATACATGACCAAGGACGTTATTTTATCTTTTGGACTGGATACAATGGGAAGAGCATATGTCGATGATTTTTTGGGAGACGGTGATCTGGATTTAAGAAATTTTACACTTGTAAGTGTGAACCTTTGTTTGTTATCACTTATTTGTTGATCCGTTTCATTGTCTGTCTTTTCCTGTATCCCTCTTCCTTCCTGTTTATTAATATGTTGGAGTGTCTGTCTGTACTGGACAGACAATTTGTATTGAATGAACAGTTTTATGGCATGCAGGGTATATAGGATTAATAGCTAGAGACAGCATCAGAATTACATTTTTTAATCTTACATACAAAGTAATTTATTTTTCTTTTCTTCTACTAAAGTAAAATACATGTGCATTGATGCATGTATTCACTTTAATTAAAATTAAATTCAATATTTTTCTTTTATAATATAGGAAGAAATAGAAGAATTTTATAAAATATTATTGCTGGAGAGGCATCTTCAGACACATAAACAACTTGATGTATGGAAATGTTTACATTTTGTTTTGTTTGTTTTAACTGCACTTTTAACACATTATTGACTACATTATGCTAAGGAAATGGGAGTTAATTGATTTCCCCAAAGACACACCAAGGCAAACTCCCCAGCATGGCTGGATGGGTATTGAGCCTGCAACCCTTGGATTACAAGCTCGACCCTCCACTAACTGAGCTAATGCAGCTGCCTGGAAATGTTAGAAAAAATATTTCCTTATGGACATTTACACATATGCATATACTTATATTTTCATGCCATGCAAGTGATTTTTACATTAATTTATATATTTTTTTTACATTTTTAATTCATTTAATTTTATTTTATTTAGACATTTAAACTTAAACTTGGGCTGATTTTGTTACTATGAGTATATTAACAAATGCTTGATCTGCACAAAGCTTGTATTGACCCAAAAAAGAATTTAATTCCCTTCAAATTATTTTTGCATTTATGTTGCCTTATTATATTTTATGTAGGAAGAGGTAGGGAATCTTTAATATTTTTTGTAGCTCTACTGGCTATGGAACATCAGAAGTTTTGGGTCTGTAGCCTGTTGTACCTCAATTTGTTTGCACATTTTTTATATAGTACTCCTGAAACTATTTGGAAAATTACCATGAAACTTTACACACATATTCATAACATGTCCTAGTTGGTACCTGATGAAATGGTATCACTCATATATCCAATATGGCCACCATGGTGGCCATCCTAAAAATCTTGGTATCACTGCTTCTTCTGAATGGATAGTAGTATCAAAATGGTTTTTCACTAAAAGACCACTTTGTCATATCTAGTTGGTTTTAAAGAAACATGGTGCCAATATTGCACCCAGTATGACCTCTACAATGGCCATCTTTCACTAAAATATTTCTTATCATGTCTATTTGGTCCTTAAAGAAAATAGTGCCAGTCTTACATCCAGTAATACCGACATCTTGAAAAACTTGTTATTGCTTAGAGATATCAGAGATGGTTTCAATGCACATCAGTTAAAAGAATTTTGTAATTCTGAAGGTTCTTGTCTACCAGTATAGCATCATTCCCATCAAGTGGTTCTTGTTTAATAGTGACAACCCTATCAGCATCATTATTCAGAAACCACTTGATCTATGCAAGTGAAGTTTGGTAGGCCCATTTGTATACATCTGTAGATGGTCTAATTAGAGTTATTTCTCAGTGAAATTAATTTTGCAGGTGCTATTGATTTTTTAAAGCATTTTGGACTTGGATTATGTTTTATTTATTTTGTAGGACATACATGTTTCCCCCCAAAAATCTTGTTTCAGTTTTTTTTCATGAGTTAATATCATTTGCCAAAAAAGAAGCCACTGGAAGTGTTTGTAGCAAATAATTATCTTTTGTGCCCATTTTTTAGAGACGAGCAGAAGATCGTATTTTTAGCACTGCCATGGCTGTTAACTCGCTAATATACACATGGACTATTTTTGATGGAAAAGACAGACATCTTGTATGGGATAATGGTATGCTGTCCTTCCCCCCTCTGTCTTTCACTCTCTCTCTCTCTCCAGGTTCACAGAAACATACAAAACATTCCTGTGTTCTGACTGAAGTCAAAATGTAGTCAACAATCATGGCCTGATGCAGCTAGAATAGCATATAGCACAAAGGCAATTGTGAACCATATACCATGCATTTGCATAAGTTATGAGGATTCGTGCTTAAACTAAAGCATCACTTGGTGAGTGAATGTAAAATATGTAAATGAATGTAAAATATGTGCCTACACTTAGATGTGATGACTGAGACATGCATTTATTATTTGCACCATTTTGACATTAACTTTAAGTTTAGACTCAAATATCTGACACCTGATAGGTTAAGATTAACTACAGAGCAATTAGTTTGAGACTGTTTAGCTGGGTGTGACAATGCTTTGATAACCTTTCTTTTCAATGGTCAACTATAGTTTTTAGAAATTTAAAAAAGCTTGCTTTTATATATATATATATATACATATATATATATATATATATATATATATATATATATATATATATATACACACACACACACACACACACACACACAGAAATATACAACAAACAGAACGAAAAGTGCTAACCCTAGATTCTATAGGATAATATTTGACAATAGTGGGCAGAATTAATACTTAATATAAATAATACTATAAATAAAACTATCATACAGGATAGAGAATTTTGAATTCACACTCCCTGAGATTCAAACCCAGGTCAACGGGTCAATGGCACCCATCACCTTGCCTGCACACATTAGTCCATATTCCATCATGACTAAGCACACATCACTGAAAAATTATACGACTGAGTCACTGTTATATGCACTCGTGTGTCACAGACACACTCACATGGCGACCTAGTAAATAATTCTCATCTATCTGTACAGTCATTCCAGATTCCTATGAAAGAAGCATGTGTGTGTGTGCGTGTATGTGTGTGTGGTTAATTTCATCTACTCTATTGGAATCATCTTATATCCAATCAGTAATCACCACTCCAGTGGCCTAGTGGTTAGAGCGTCCGCCTCGGATGCGGGAGGTCATGGGTTCGATCCCCGGCCGAGTCATACCAAAGACTTATAAAAATGGTACTAACAGCTGTCTCGCTTGGTGCTCAGCATTAAGAGGTTAGTATTAGGGCTGGTCAGCCTGGTGTCATGATAATGTGACCTGGTGGGAGATTATGCAACATGTCTGCAGCATGATGCCCAAGTGCTGGACATCACTATAAACTGACACACTGCAAACATCATAGCGATATGACTGAAAAATTGTTAAAGCTTAAAGCTGCGTTAAAAATCCAAATCACACACACACACACTCAGTAATCACCCTTAGAAATATACAAAGTAGGTCATGTCATCATGTTTCTGGATCATAATTATAAATCAGTACTTTTTTTAATACCACTAATAGTACAACTGCACGACTTTTAAACCTAAAGAGAAAGTTTAAGAGCACCCAGATATATATTTTTATTTACTAAAGAGATGTAATACAAGTCAGTTTTAGTATATGAAACCTTGTGTTGCATCATGGAGTCAAGAGGACAAGGATCTGAAGGTAATTAGCTTAATTGGTAATTAGTCAGTATTAATAATTAGGACTTGAAATCAACATTTTTCCTTATACATGTACCTGTAGAGAGAGAGAATGTTGAGGGTAATCATTTTGACCATTTTCTTTGCTAAAACAATCCAGCTCAACTTGATATTTTTTTTTGCAGACACACCAGATCATGTGAAAACTATGACTGCAAGAGCAGTTGATTGGCTTAACATCCATACACTGCTTGGGGAGTACAAACCATGGAACACATTCTTCTCTGGATCAGGAAAAGGTGTAAATGTATGTATTATATATAGGAAAAGGCATAGATGTATGTATTATATATAGGACAAGACACAGATGTATGTATTTTATATAGGAAACGGCATAGACGTACGTATTATATATAGGAAATGGCATAAATATATGTATTTTTTATGTATTATGTATATGTATTATATATGTTATATATATGTATTTTATATATGCATTATATATATATATATACACATATTATACAGTAGAACCTGTCATGAGCGACCTCTGCTATGAGCGACCACCTGTTATGTACGATCACAATCGTAATGCATGGATCGATTTTATTATATAAACGCTCTGCTATGAGTGACCACCTGCTGAACGCGACCAGCGACTGCTATTTCTTGGCAAAATATGCATTTTGACACTGCTATGAACGACCGCATCACAAGAAAATGAGGGTAAACTCCACCAACCTTTATTTAATCCCTGTAAGAATGACCGCTCATACCGTTTTAATATAAAAAAAAAATAAAAATAAAAAATAGGCTGGCTACCGATCTCTGAATTTTTATAGCTAGGCTTATAGTGATATACAGTTTCTGTCGTAAACCAGACTAAAGTATATGTAGATAATTTACTAGCCTGGTTCCCTGCTTCGTATGCTCCATGTGTTGTTCTCCGTTATTCATATAGGGGTGAGGAACACAGAAAACATACAGAGCAGGGAACCAGACTAATTATTCCCGCACTTAACTTGCTTCCCGGCCGTTGTAGGACCTGACATCCCTATAACGACTGTATCGCGAGAATAGACAGACACCAGTGACCTTTATGTAATCAATTATTACAACGACCACTTGATTAGTATAGATTGTTCTGATCAAAAACAAACATAAAAGGAATATTAAAAAAAAGATTGTTGCTACCGGTGATAGATGCTACAGTCCATAAACCAGGCTCATGTACATGTCATGAAATGCCGTTGAAGTGCTAAAGTTGACAAAGTGGCCGCGTATATTGTTTGTCTCAAGTTAATCGGTATTGCCGGGGGTGAATAAGGTCATTGTCTATTAAACCAGCAAGAGAGAATCATTTGCGGGATTCGATTGATAGTGCTCAAGACTTGTGATGTTTGTTTATATTAATTGTTAGATATGCAATGCACATGTATGGATTTTTCATATTTTCCCACAGCCACCGTCTTTACGTTTGATATTACAACTGAGCACTAATAATTTTAACACCTAGAATTTTAATAACAATGGACGAACCTCCAACTAAAAAGAGACAAATTTTAATGCTGAAGAAAATAATTATTGTAACTGAAAGAAGTGAAAAAGTGCAGACCGCTCACAAAAAAGCGGTTTAAACATTGGTAAAACAAATTTAGGTTGTTATAAAGGAAAACGAGTAATTCAGAAACAATTTCATATGCTAAAATATGTGATCTTCAAATGTAAATGTGATTTCATGTTTAATGATACAAGTATATCTTTATTACAATATAATTTTGTTTTTAGATGAATGCATACAATATTTTAGAAACAACTACTAATGAAGAATAGAATATATGTACAGTGATTGTGGTTATTTTTCTTGAAATTGTTCTGAAACTGGACCTTGGAAACGTATTTTTGTACAAACCTGCTATGAAAGACCACCTGTCTTGAGAGACCACTTTTTGTTGGCAGAAGGGGCGGTCTCTCATAACAGGTTTTACTGTATATAGGAAAGTCAGGGAGAGGAGAAAACCTGGCAATATTTTTTAAATTTCTTTGCATTCTGTTAAATCTTCACATTTAGAATGAAAGGTAAAAGCGTTAAAACATTCCCACCATTGCAGTGGATCTGACCTCCCACTTGCACTCATATCATCGCTCAGCCATTTCAGTCAAGTAGATAAATAACCTTGGACATAGTTGTAGGAATACACAAAAATTGTATGGATTTGGTGATTTTCCTGTTCCAGAATATACCACATATGTTGCAACAGATAATGTGAACAACGTTCCAGTTGTGACCTTGTCTCCTTCCAACACCATATTGTGACCCTGTCTTCTTCCAACAACATTTTGTGCCATGTGAACACTAAAAGTTCTGAATATAGTTTTCAGTGGTGACAAATTATATTTAAGGTTTATCTGGACTTTACAGAAAAGGTTTTGGGGTTCCGATTGATACCTCTTGGTGATCATAACTTGGTTTTGGGGTTTCGATTGATACCTCTTGGTGATCATAACTTGGTTTTGGGGTTCCGATTGATACCTCTTGGTGATCATAACTTGGTTTTGGGGTTCCGATTGATACCTCTTGGTGATCATAACTTGGTTTTGGTGTTCCGATTGATACCTCTTGGTGATCATAACTTGGTTTTGGGGTTCCGATTGATACCTCTTGGTGATCATAACTTGGTTTTGGTGTTCCAATTGATACCTCTTGGTGATCATAACTTGGTTTTGGTGTTCCGATTGATACCTCTTAGTGATCATAACTAACTTTATCCAACTGCATGCTGGAATGATGGATGTTTCTAATTTTGAACAGGCCTTAATATCACAGGAAAAATCTAACATGCTAAGCAGCCATTTTGGGACATATCCAAAGCTAGTCAAACAATATAAAACAGCTTACTCCTTCATGCACAATCTATTTCACTTATCCAGATATAGAAATACTTGAGTGACCTATGATCTACAAACGTCAAGTCACAAGAATTTTGGGTGGGGACAGGATTGGCGTTATGAAAGCCTATCTGAGTGGAAACAGATACAGTAGTTTTGGCACTGAGATACAGAATTTAAAATGTTTCATTTGATCATTTTCATTCAATTTTTAGCAGCATTGTACTTTTATTTTGTCAGATTTAGATATTACCACAAGCAACAGTGAGTTGTAAGAATATTATAGTAGAAGTCAGCATAGAAATATGAGACACCCTGTGTCCAAACAGTTAGTTACAAATTTAGGTTTTTTTAATTAAAAAAAACTAGAGCCTTCCAAGATTCTAACTTTTTAACCACACCTAACAATCACAACTGCTGAATCTTTGAAAGTCAGATTAATACCTTTTAGAAAGAACCATCAAATTTCATATAAAACATATTTTTTCCTTGTTGATACTGCTTGGTGTCTTAAACACTGTGTGGTGCATTAATGTCACTTTGATGTGGCACCGAACCACTTAAAATCAATAATTTTGTATATGAATGTGTGAAAGTTTTTGGTTATTCCAAGAGATGCCTTAAACAGACAGCTGAGATGACTTGTGTAAATTGTACATGTTGGAAAAGGTGCATGGGATAGTGAGTTCACATGATTTAATGTTTTGCACTGGCATGGAACCATATTCCCATTTTCAGATTAAGTGAGCAGTATGACACCTGATTTAATGCTTTTCATAAACATGGAAACATATTCCCTTGTGAACAAATCAATTTAACATTAGGATCCATGATTTAACATTTTGCATGGGCATGGAAACACATTCCCATGAGATCAAATCAAGTGAGAGGTAGGATCCCAGATTTAATGTTTTGCATAGCCATGGAAACATATTCCTATGAGATCAAATCAAGTGAGCGGTAGGGCCCTGATTTAATGTTTTGCATAGCCATGGAAACACATGCCCTTGAGATCAAATCAGCTGAGTGGTAGGATCCCTGATTTAATGTTTTTCGTAGCCATGGACACATGTTCCCATGAGATCAAATCAAGTGAGTGGTAGGATCCCAGATTTAATATTTTCCATAGCCATGGAAACATATTCCCATGAGATCAAATCAAGTGAGCGGTATGGCCCTGATTTAATGTTTTGCATAGCCATGGCAACACATTCCGTTGAGATCAAATCAAGTGAGTGGTAGGGCCCTGATTTAATGTTTTGCACAGCCACGGAAACACATTCCCTTGAGATCAAATCAAGTGAGCGGTAGGGCCCTGATTTAATGTTTTGCATAGCCATGGAAACACATTCCCTTGAGATCAAATCAAGTGAGTGGTAGGGCCCTGATTTAATGTTTTGCATAGCCATGGAAACATATGCCCTTGAGATCAAATCCAGTGAGCAGTAGGGCCCTGATTTAATGTTTTGCATAGCCATGGAAACACATTCCCTTGAGATCAAATCAGGTGAGCAGTAGGGCCCTGATTTAATGTTTTGCATAGCCATGGAAACACATTCCCTTGAGATCAAATCAGGTGAGCAGTAGGGCCCTGATTTAATGTTTTGCATAGCCATGGAAACACATTCCCTTGAGATCAAATCAAGTAAGCAGTAGGATCCCAGAGCTATTGATTTGTTCTGGGACTGTGTTCTTCCTGCTTTGTAATATGGTTCTAAATATCTGTACCTTTTGCTAGCTAAAAGTTTAGATTCATGTATCACCTCTTTGATATTGGATATATTTTATGAAGTTTAATATTTAAAAAAATGCCTACAGTTTTCTATTTTGAAACATGTATTATCATTCTCTCCCATTTTGTTACATCACCAGACCCGTGCCCACCACCTCTTTGAAGGGAAATGGAGAAACATTGTCCCAAACAAATCCAATAGACAATGCTCCAAAAGCTAGCTTTTGAGGTCTTGTAGATATAGTTGGATCATATGCAAGTTTCCTCTTTAAAACATAGGAAGAAAATGAGACCATTTGTTGTAATTGACAATTCCACTGCAAAAGCAACAAGGATATATAATGACTGTCAGGAATAAGAGTCTAAGAGATACATAACTGCCTTATAACAGGGAAAATCCTGGTTCTTCATTACAAGTGAAGGTTGGGATACATACATACATACATACATACATACATACACACATGTCTACTTTTTCAATTAATTTTCTTAATTATTTTATTGCATTTCAGTCAATGCCATTTCCATACCCTGCAAATAGGCGAGAATATTTCAATGGAACTACTTTTCCCGACACCAAATTTCCGCCAACTCCAACCTTCATTCTTGCTATGCAGGGATATGTCACTGATGATGAATACACTGCCATGTTAAAGCAGCCTCATTTTGGAATGATGACGCCATTGACCTTTAATGGTTACAACTCAGAGGTCGGCAGTTTCTTTCCATTTTGGTCATGTGATGCTTACACATATTCTGCTGTACTTGTTGCTTTAGCAAATTACCAAAATATTAGACAATAATTAATAAACAGATCATTTATTTCATTCAAATTCCAGTATGTGTATGGGGTGAAGATTGTCTCAGGAAGTAGATGTTTTGTTCAGTCATTTCAGTGATATAATTTGTACATGTGGAAATTCTTCTGGTATAAATCCCAGTCCATTAAGGTTAATAATCAGGTTTTCAAGAGACTATTCATTTATGTAATTTTGTTGTTAAAGATTAAAAATTTTGTTCCAATGTTTTGTTTTGTTTAGTAAACTAGTTGAACACTTATGAAAATGTTATTTGAGTGTTTGTATTTGCATTGAAATGTCTTCAGTTTTTGGGTTTTAATATATGACAGTCTCATTTCCTTTAGAGGTACGAAGAAATAATATACTGAAAAACTAAATATATTTCTCTGTAAATGTAATGAGGTTGATGGCAAATTAGCCATACAAGAAAAAGATTAAGGTTAAACAAAGATGTAATGTAAAGCCAATAAATTTTCATTTGTAATTGTGCTTTTGCAAAATTTAATATGTTGCAGCCCTGAAATTTCAGAAAGAAGCTGTCTTTCCATGGATATGTGAAATTATAAATACTTTTTGAGGAAGTTTATGTATACAGTGCACTTTAGTTTACAAAGCACATCTTAAATGTGCTGTTTTAAAGTAGTGTGGTCTTTACCATAAAATGGCATCCAAAGAATAAACCTCAGTGGAACCAGAATGTATAAGAAAGTTAAGAAAACCAGATTATGTAAGACAAGTAAGAGAAGCAGACAATATTAGACAAGCAAGAAAACCAGACTATGTAAGGCAAGTAAGAGAAGCAGACAATATTAGACAAGTAAGAAAACCAGACTATGTAAGACAAGTAAGAGAAGCAGACAATATTAGACAAGTACGAAAACCAGACTATGTAAGACAAGTAAGAGAAGCAGACAGTATTAGACAAGCAAGAAAACCAGACTATGAAAGACAAGTAAGAGAAGCAAAGAATAAACTTCATTGGAACCAGAATGTATAAGAAAGTTAAGAAAACCAGATTATGTAAGACAAGTAAGAGAAGCAGACAGTATTAGACAAGCAAGCAAACCCGACTATGTAAGACAAGTAAGAGAAGCAGACAATATTAGACAAGCAAGAAAACCAGACTACGTAAGACAAGAGAATGAGGCTCAAAGTAAGAGGATAAGACAAAATAAAACAAGAGAACCAGACAATTTTAGATAGGTAAGAGTACTAGACTATACAAGAGAATCAGGCTTTGCAAGACAAGACGAGAGAACCAGTTATTACAGGTTGTAGTGTGGTATAAGATAATCAACTTTAGAGATCACTGACATCTCACCTCAGTCCACATAGGTGTGAGTCTTCTGCCTGAGTTTTTCCTTCACCAAATATAGTGGCCGCCATATATAGCCTATAATGTGTTGCAAAAGGGCTTTAAACCCACACAACTATTAAGAGACTCAGTATTCCAATTACAAAAATTATGGCATTCCGATTACAAAAATTATGTTTATATACACACACAGAGTTAGACAATTTGACTTAGAAAATATGACATCACAAATTTGTAGCTTTATCACTCTGAAATTGCATACAGTGATTGAAACCATATGTTTTAATGCCAAAGAGTGAGACAAGAGTGAGAGAGTAAATACTCTTGGCTCTTGAAGGAATCAAGAAACATTATACCCCATCAAAAAGTCTCAATAGAGTATACTGCAGGTTGTATTTTTCATCTTGCAGAAAATAAATACATGCTCAAATCCTAATCATGTGGAGAAATTGAAAAGAAGAAAAACAAGTCAACTTGGTGTATTGATGATATTTCCACTGGGCCAATGGAGCATAAATAGCGAAACAGAATTCATTTTGTTAACCAAAGTTGAAATAACATTAAATATTCCAAGAATGGTGCAATCTATACACCAGAACATTCCTTTAACTTGTCTGATCTTTTCTCATTACAGTTTCATTCTACATGAATCAGTTTGTTTTAAATAATGTTTACAATCACTGATTCAGTAAAAGGCACCATCTACAATTCAATCTCTCATTGACCAACTCTCTCACCTCTGACAAATGTGATCGCTGAACAGGACAATAAAATCAAATGCTTAGAGGAACATACTAATAGCAACTACTACACAAAATTCAACTAATGTGGGCCTTGATCTCAAAAAAGAATACCATGATAAGCATGCTGAGCAAGAAAATGAATGATCTTAAACAGTATTGTGTCTTCGAAAATTTTGAAAAGTTTCCACCAAACACCTGGCTCAAGTTTAACCCTATATGCTATGTATATTCATCATAATCCAAGGTACTATGAAGATGACCATTGCAATAGACACCAAACTATTGTTAAATTCCAATCATATAGGACTAGGGTGACCATTGCAATAGACACCATGTTATTATTAAATTCCAATCATATAGGACTATGGTAACCATTGCAATAGATAACCATGTTATTTGTTAAATTCCATTCATACAGGACTAGGGTGACCATTGTAATAGACACCAGACTATTGTTAAATTCCAATCATATAGGACTAGGGTGA
>JAECUM010063036.1:0-32580 GCA_016617855.1 Megalonaias nervosa
ATATATATAAACACCTTATATATATTCATTACTCTCTACAAAAATCTAATTTGTATTGATTACTGAGTAGAAGGAGACGTCGTCAAGTACAGTCTTCACGAGACATTTATGGCAGTGTGGATCAGTTTCCCGAAATGGCCGCAGCCTAATATCTTAACTTAAGGAATTGGCGGGATATCTGGATATTCTAACGTATAAGTATGTAGTAATTTGAGATCTGAACAATTATTTATATTAGTTCTTTGGGTTATGTGTTTGGTGCATGGCGTAAAGTACATATGTTACGCTTGGAAAGGCTTACATATGAGTCATACAAATGTGAAGCAGGAACAACCATGTGAAATTAGAGCTTCATGACGTGTGGTCATTAGGTGATTAAAAAATTAGTGTAATGAATTTTCACGCGTATGTACATTTCAGTTGTATTGTGGTCCTTGGAAATAAACATCGACCAGACTACAGCGGAATTTATTTTATTCGCTCGTTAGTGAACCCCTTTGCGCGTCGTAGTATATACAGATGATGCACTAAGATTTTAATTATTTTTTATACCGTACTTGGATAACTCGTATTGAGAAAAGAATATCTTCAAAAAGTAGGAAGATATGATTTGTAGTTAAATTAAATAAATTATTATACTTGTGATACATAGAGGATATCCACCTTCTTGTTTGGAAATAAGTACATACTTCATGAGTGACGCGGAAAATTATATTTTCACGAGATTTAATATAATTTATACAATATAACTTCAATTGTTCTTGACTCATATGGCTTTTGGATGACTTTTTGTCAAGAAAGTTTTGTTTCGTTCTTTCCGTATAACATATTATTATCGGATAACAGGATTCTTTAATATGATTGGGCACGATATCACGATAAGTCCCAGAATTTCTGTTAAAAAGTATATCGAGTGAAGTGTACTAGACCCAAATTCACCAATGAGGCGTAATTAGACGTATAAAAATGGAAGAAATAAAAAATGATCTAGAAACAACTACTTTATTCGCCTATTTTACAGAGAAATATCTGAAATTTAAACTGTAAAAATTTCAACAACACCAATTGACCCATATTTTGTTTATGTTTGCTCACAAATATGGTCTCAAAACCTTAATTCTCAAGCAAAATACGTACGTTACAAAAGATCTTCTCGCATTTTAAATTATTTTTTATGATTTACAAATAAAATTATACCGGGAAAATGGTTGAAAATTGTATAATTAGGTATTTTGCGATAATTTCACATAATTTTAATTCAAAACATTATTGCGTTTTGCTATTATGAGTCATGAAAAAAGACAGATAAATGTGCGTAAAGTAAAATGCATCTTTACCAAAATTTCTCGTATTTTAAATTTCAATTAAATTGATAATAATGAATATTCAAAACATCAAAAACTTTTTAAGTTGTCAAATTAAAACCATTCTAATCATAACAGTTTCCGATTCAAAATATAAGCACGAAAGTTTAAAATTTGTATGCCTTTTTAGTCACTCCAAAAATATAACGTATGTATCAGATACATACGACAAGAGACTGTTCATTAAATTTATAATTGTTTTCACTCAGTTTTCTTGGTTCCCTTTTGGTCATGAAAATATGGCATGAAATTACTACAAATATGTTTGTTTAACTCTATTAAACAACGTACATTCGTCATTTTAGTATTTTTCTCCTGTATGTGACAGTTGAACATCATCATTATTCACATGATCATTGATCTGATATAATCATTATGACTTACTTTATATTTTATAGGAAGATAAAATGATTATAATTTTTATGCTTAATTAAGTGAATTCACGAAATTTTTAAAATAAAACAAAATAACTAATGTATTTTATAAAATGGTTTTGTAACGTAGAATGGTAACGTATGTGTCGTAGTGTAAAACACGGAAATATTTTAAACTTCAAACAAATTAAATGTACACTTTTGTGTGCAATTAAAAAGGCCTGAACTTATATACAGTCTCACATATAGAAAACAACATTTTTAGCCGATGAAAGTGAGGGGACTGTTCACGTGTACTGTTTAGGTAACGTATGTATTTCACTAACGTGAAACAAATGCATTGTTAATTAATTCCATTTCGGCATCAGATATTTTGAATAGTCGTTAAGATTTTCCAGTTGGAATAAGAGATTCAACTTCACAAAGGATATTTTGTTCGTCAATCCAGACAAGATCAAGTTGTTCCGGCCATTTGAACAGTCCTTTTGCTTTTTTCATAAAGTTAATATCACAGTCTTTGTCGTCCATATCAATTTCTTCAATCCTTCCAAGGTACCATTTTCCATCGTATACGGCAGCTACGAAGTCTCCTTCTTTAAATCCAACAAATGCAGGCGATGAGGTGTCGTTTTCAGAGATTGTAGGATCCATGGCTACGTCTGACTGTGCAGATGGATGGGTACTACTTGGTGGGTCACTGACAGTGACTGACGAAGTGCTCTCGTCTGGTGAAGTGGCCAGCTGACTCCAAGAGAAGTTCTGAATGGTCCAGCTGTCGCAGTAAGAACCCGTAATGCACACTGAACAGTAGCAGGAGGTTTCACGGGTCATCAGTTTTTTAGGGTCATCAGTGATACCGACTGCATGATATTTCATTGTGTTTTGTCTTAATTGAATTTAGTTCACATTGTTTCAGTTTGGTTGCTTCAATGGAGACGTGGATGAAGCGTACTCCAGTCATTCTTGATTTTGTTTCCCATGCATGAAAATCCGAAGCATCCTGGATTACAGCACTTCCCTGTCGTATGGCTTCATCTGCCATTCTTTTTACTGTCCCTCCCAATCCATCACATGGCCCTTTCCTATGCCCCACTTCGAAGTAATTCCACTTGGCACAAATGGAGTGCAGGTTTCTGTGATTAGCAATCAAATAGAATATAAATCTGTTTCTGTACTGGCTTGACGGTGAATCTGTCCAATAATGGATAAACTTAAGATTAGGTTTCATCTCCTTCAGCTCCGGAATGAGCCTGTCCAGAAATGCAGCAACTGTGCCAGAAGAATGTGACATTTCATCACTGACAAAAACGAAACTTTTGTGTTTTAGTTCATCGTTCTCTTTGTAGTATGCAACGACTGGATGGAGGGTAACCAAAGACTGATTCCAGTAGACCGTCTGTATTTCATCCAAAGACCTACAAGAAAAATTTTCTGCAAAGTCCATCTGTACAACAATTTCATCTTCAGGAAGAGATTCTTTTAACTGCCTTATTCGCTGGTACTGCTCACGGACTCTCTGTACATGCTGGTCAAAAAGCTCTAACTGCTTTTTCAGATCTTCTTTGAAGCTTTCTACTTGACATTCGATTTCCACGATTTTCATTTTGTTTTTCCCGTTCTCAAGTGTTACTTTTTTCCATATCCTATAGATAACATTGCTGGGCAGAGTTTTGAGACGTTCATGAAAGTCACCTGCATTACCGATTAGATTTTCAGGATTCTCACTTATTTTGACTCCATTCTTTCTTAGAGCTTGAACTTTGAGGGCCATGTTTTGATGGTGTATACATTGACAAGGATTTCTGGAAATGAATGAGGCAAGCAGTATATGTTTTCGTCTCAAACGTCCGAATGTAGTTAGAGAAATAGTGTGATTCGGATTTTCACATTTGTATTTGTAGTGAAGATTCTTGAGGTAATCGGTCAGGACCCGTGTCTGTAATTTTTCTCCATTGTCCATTTTTTGGGAATCTGCCTTGCCTGGCTGTTCGCGACTATTATCGTCTCGCATCATGAAGTCTCGGACTGATGATGTAATTGAACGCGAGAGGCATTGTCGTCTCTCTTTAAAATAGGCGAGACCTTTGTCGTTTATATTTCCTAGAGAGTGCCTACATAAGCCTGTGAAGCTACTTAACTTTTTTAAACATCGATACTTTTTCTTTATCGACACAGAAATAATCTGATGTAGAACACGGCGTCTTTTTAGAGAATGAGACTGTTTTGACGCCTTTATTTCAGACAAAACTGCATTGCATACAAGGAGTTTTCGTCTTACAGGATTCCGTCTTCTTGGGGTCAGATATAAATTTTCAACATCTGCACCGGCTCGTTTACTTGGTGTTAATTCCTTAGGTGCTGTCAACAGTCTGAGTTTTTTACTTAGTCGCTCAATTTTCTTATTTTTTGTCTTTATCTTACGTCTCAGGTTTGAAACGTCAGATTTCAGAATACCTATATTTTTGTGGGCACGCGCAAGAGCCCTACGCCTGATCATCTGCAAACCTTTTCCTTTGTTACTTTTAGTAATAAATGGTATCCTTACTATCAGGTGATCATTCTGCTCTTCATTTCTTGGTACAATATCACTGTCATATCCACTGGTCTGTTCACTTATGCTTTCGTTGCTTTCTTTTCTTTCTTTTTTTCTCAGCCGTGAAAGTCTGTTTCTTAATTTATTTTTAATGTTTCTCTCCTCCCTTTTCTTCTTACTTATTTGTGACGATGGCACATGATATTGCCTTTGCCTAGCTCTCTCTTTCTGGAGGAACTCCGGACCTTTAGCCTTCTGGCGTTCCCTGTAGGCCTTTTGTATTTCCTTTCTTGTTTTGGCCATTCTAAAATAAACAAGAACGAGTCAGTGCAAACCTAGAGTCCCACCCGGTTTCACCAGTAGGGGACTAATAACGTAAGTAACGACAATACGTTACCAAATTATCATTTGAAGTATTGAGTATAGCTGAAATTAATTTATTTATTTTTTTATAAATATTTACGCTCATGGTTTGTCTCTAATTTACCTTTGCATTGAATTTTTTTTTCATAGTTTGTTAATAATTTACCTTGGTACTAAAGATTTGTTCTTTTTTATGCTAGTCCTTTAACCATTAGTTACCGAATATACTCATGTCATTCATAGTCACTTTTAAAACTTTTTAAAAATTTATCCAATATTAATTGTGTTTTTAAGAATAATTGTATAGTAGAGCTAAACTGAAGATCTAAATTGTACTAATATTTTACAATGATAATCATTTTTGTTCTGGATTAAGTCTTAATACATACGTTACGCTCTGTAACGTATATATCAGTACTTTATACACAGTGATTATATCGCTTATAGACATAGAGGTCACTATATTTTAATGTATGATATCTACTCTTTCTTTTTCACTGATTCCTGTCCAATAAAAACGTAAGTGTCAATCAAAAGTTTTAATTTGAATCGCTTACCTATAGGTGGTCTTTGGTACATCGAGTATAACACAGTTTTACTGGCTTGTCCTCGTTGTACTTGATGTTTTGTTTTCCTGAGAATTGAAAGATGGCGGCATGACACCTTTCAGCATGCAAAGTTGGCCGGCTATCATCACGTGTTGCGTAGTTTAGTATATCTTTGTCACGTATGTATCGGTAACGTACGTATTATTAAGCATTATTTATGCTAAAATTTGTCAAAATATTACTTGATATATTTGTCAAGATTTTATTTTCAGACATATATGAAACCTGATTACATTTTCGAAGGGTTTATTCAATCCTTTGATTTTGATTTCATATTATTTGGACCAAGTAACGTAAGTATCCCATATTTTATAACCAATGAACATCACACCATATGGCACATAAAAAAAATGATATGCATCAGCAATAACCATTTATTTGGTTGTTTTTTTATAATAAAACGTACAGGTGAATTTTGAGCGCCTTTTATACTCCCCAAAACCCTCGTTTTACACAAAAAACGCCGTGCATAAAAAAAGGTTACGTATGTATCATGACCTTAGCGACCTACATTCTGAAGCCTTGTGAATGAATGTTCAGGGTATAATTATTCAAAATTTGCTTTTAGGTTTCTCAAAAAATATACACGATTGATTCAGAGACTTTTTAATTCAATCTTCAGTTTTATTTTTCGTCTTTATCTGACAGAATTAGCTCGTAATTACACTGGCGACAGTAACGTAGGTATTGATATACACCAGTTGGGTTGCGATATTTTCAGATCCAAGCTTCATTTATTGTTTGCATTGATTTTTTTTATAATGATAAACGTATATTGATATAGCAAAAAAGTATGCATTAAGGAAAGAAATGTATATAATCAGTTAACGTGTCAGCGACATTGGTTTGTGCCTAATTAGTGAATTTGGGTCACTAAATCCATCGAGGTCATAGCTAGATCATGTGACTTAAAAGCGTAGTCTAAGTATGTCAAATGACGACTGGTAATACATAACTGAAGAAAACAAAATTGCAGACATTATACGCTTCAGATGCATATTATATCATATTACATTATATTATATTATATTATATTATATTATATTATATTATATTATATTATATTTGCGTTACGGTCAGGCTTTATTTATCAGTGAGATCTAATTCTAAATATTAACTGCTTGGATATATGCAGATATATCAAGCCGATTTTTAATAAAGGATAGATTATTTAATGAATCGTCTTCTTTACTGGGACCATTTTGCAAAGTTCTAAACGATAGCACAGATTTTACTATTAATCAGCTTTTCTATTCCGGAATGATACAACTGCAGACACAGAAACTCTAGAAGTACGAGTACGTATCATACAACTGCAGACACAGAAACTCTAGAAGTACGAGTACGTATCATACAACTGCAGATACAGAAACTCAAGAAGTACCTACCATACAACTTCAGATACAGAAACTCAAGAAGTACCTACCATACAGCTACATATACAGAAACTCTAGAAGTACCTACCATACAGCTACATATACAGAAACTCTAGAAGTACCTACCATACAGCTACATATACAGAAACTCTGGAAGTAAGTATCATATATCGACGTAAAAGCAACCGACTCGCAATATTACAGATAGTACACGCCTGAGCACAATGACTAAAATTGCTGATAGAACACTCCTATGCTTAATGACTAATATTACAGATTTTACACGCCTGCGGATAATGACTAATATTACAATTAGAACACGCCTAAGTATAATGTCTAATATTACAGATAGAGCACGCCTAAGCACAATAACAAATATTACAGACAGAATACTCATAAACACAATGAGTAATTTTACAGGTTGTAGACGCCTACGCGCAGTGACTAATATTACAGATAACACCTGCCTACACGCAAGGACAAATATTACAACTTAAACACACCTGCGCTTCTTGACTAAAATTGCAGATAGAACACGCCGATGCATAATGACACAGATTGTACACACCTACGAATAATGACTAATATTAACAGATAGAACACGCCTAAGCAAAATGTCTAATATTACAGACAGAATACGCCTAACATAGCAAAATGACTAATATTACAGATAGAACACTCTTAAGCACAATGAGTAATAATATAGTACACGCCTGTGCGTAATGACTAATATTACAGATAGAAAACTCCTAAGCACAATGACTAATATTTCAGATAGAACACTCCTAAGCACAATGAGTAATATTTCAGATAGAAAACTCATAAGCACAATGAGTAATATTAAATAATATACACGCGTAAATGGAATGTTATTTTGCTGTTGTGTATTGAGAAGTTTAATATGGGGTATATCTCGGGATGTTCTTTTTCTTCCAATCAATAAGACAATAGACTCCCTGGACAAAACTAAGTAACCCCATGTTAGAACTTTTGTTTTGTTTAACAAACTGAATTGAAAGAATCCAAATAATATGAAATAATCTATCTTAAGGGAGCCAATAAATTAATTACTTCTAATGATTCTAGTTCACTCCCCAAAATATTTTTTTATCTCCTTTTACAACAAGGTGCTAGAGTTTCAATCTTGACTAACTTTCCAATTACTTCCCTTATACCGCATAGGTAACGAATTATCTTGACGAAACGAGGACAAAGTGACGCCACGTAAGTACTGCGTTATCTTGATTTGTCGAAATGGGACATAGCGACGCCGCATGGGCATTGCATTATCTTGGTTTGTGGAAATTAAGTCAAATTGACACCGCATACGTACTGCATTATCTTGGTTTGTGGAAATTAAGTCAAATTGACACCGCATACGTACTGCATTATCTTGGTTTGTGGAAATTAAGTCAAATTGACACCGCATACGTACTGCATTATCTTGAGTTCTTGAAATGAAGACAAAGTGACACCGCATAGTTTATGCATGATCTTGGTTTGCCGAAATGAGGACAAAGTGACGCTGCATAGGTTTTACGTGATCTTGACTCGTAGAACTGAAGGCGAAATGATGCCGCATAGGTTTCGCATGCTCTTGACTCGTAAAAATGGAGACAAAGTGAGAGTCCCTCAGATATTGTATGTGGGATAAACATAGACGTAAAAAAACATGTGGAGTAAGGCGTGAAATTTTCTGACAGAATGTTCGTTAAAAAAGATAGTGTGGAGAAGACATGCTGTTTCTGACAAAAATCTTCTATCGTATGAGCAAGCTTCTCTCTCTCTCTCTCTCTCTCTCTCTCTCTCTCTCTCTCTCTCTCTGTCTGTCTGTCTCACACACACACACACACACACACACACACAACGTCAATGTGTCCTTTCCTCCATAGATTTAGTTGCCTGCATACTGAAGTAGTTGATCCCACACGTAAAGAGGATATACATGTAGTTTGTACCCTACGACACCATACGCTAATCCCCTTTTTATGTCACAATTAAGCCTATTCAGAGGTATGGTTGGTAGAACCAATACTGCAGCGAAGGAACGTGAGGAAATCTCACATTATGCAAATGTACCCCCAAAAATGATTCGCGTGTTTGCTATATACAACAGTTAAATGGCATTAAAAAATATAAGGGACTGTTTGAGCCGTACAAACACAAATCGGAATGGATAAGATTTGTCCTGTTTGGTTAGTGTTATGTATATTTATTTCGTGGTGGTATTTTTTAGCTAGTAAAAGACGTTTAGTTCCAAACCATCGCTGATTATTTTTATTACAAATTCGATTGCTTTTACTATTTTACAAACTATTTTGAAGCAGAGTCATTAAATAATTATGAGATTCATGAATATAGGCCGTTGTTGTCATTTTGATATGTGGACTGTATACTATTATGAACATCCTGAATCTTTCTTGCTATCTGTTCTTTTTGGTCGGTATCAATACTTTTAGTCAAAGCAACCTTTCTATTATCTTGTCATCTCGCATTTTGTGATAATGTATTCTTGTCAGAAAAGTAAAATTTGCTTAGTTTTATGGTGAAAACTAAAACTTGTAATCAACAAGGAGGGACCAAAATGTAAAACGTATGTAAAGTTCTTGTATGCAGACATTATATATTTCAGTGCGTTGCTAGGAACTTCAGAATGGTCAATAACAGTTGCATTTCAGAATATTGTAGAAACAACACTTGTATTGTCACCACATGTTTCATTTAATATATAATACATAATGTGATTATTATCTTTACACACTTCTATCCATATTTTGCAAGTCGTATTAATTTCCTGATCTTGTGTTACTCGTTTCTTAGGCAGTTTATACTCATCGAGAATTTTTGCGGTATCGTTGAATACATCAGCGTAACCCTTCTAATAGGAAATAACTTAATTCTTCTAAGAACCAACCTGACCCCACCAGCCAGTGAGAATTACCCCAAACTTGTCAACATGTGTTATTATTGGAAACTTGGCAACATCTATTTATAGATCCTATCAATCTACAGGCACTGTACTATCTTAAAATAGAATATATACCCATATACAAAATTAGCTGTGTAATATCTTTTTTTATAATCACTACAATTTACACTCATGAACAAAAATTATGCATAATAATAGATACAGTCATATAAAAAAAAAAACATATAGATATACATAACATCATAACATATACGTTACGCTCTGAAGAGACTGTTCAAGCTATGGTGAAAAAAAAAAAAAACTCATTTAGTGGGCGCAGCGCTCGTGATTTAAGTCAGCTTCTTTTGGTAATGCGTATATCAAAATATAGATTTTCCATAGTGTATGTTTAAAACATTTTTGTCAGCCAGCAGTTTGTCGTGAAATAGAAAGAGAGCTGATGATGGAAAAAAGCAGATCTTCGGTGAATAAGAGTGAATATCGTTGAATTAGACTTATTTCGATCTCTGCTCTTTCCCAAAACAATTTTTAACGAATAAAAATGAACAATTACTGCACCAAATAAAGATATATACAGTGCAATGTAGTATATGTTCGACATATCCATGGTGTCACGCACTATATCAATCTGCTGGAATCGAATAACTTCATCTTCTGAAGGAGACTCGGGCGTAATCGAAGTGATAGTTCCGAAACTGGTAAGTTTTTGGCAGACGAATATAGGCTAGATATACGAAAAATAGATATCTGCATGAAAAATAAGGGTTGAAACTAACAGTCGAGTAAGATTTAATGATTAGCAAGAAAGAGGAATTATTCAGTCTCCATGTTCTAACCCTATTAGTGGCGATACGTCATCAAATCGTCGTGAGGTCAATAACGTTATTATTATGTTATAACAACCATGGACTTAGGAGCAGATGAAACTTGACACCATTTTTAATATCGAGGTCTTTCTTCAGTATGTGTTGTTTCTTACGAAAATATTATTTTCGTCTCCGTGAAAACTTTACAGGGAACCTGGCGTAACACCGTAACAGTTCCATTCACATCGTCGTTATTGTATGACATCATTACCAGGTATTCAAAAATGAAACCCCCGACACCCGAAGCAGAGCCTGGTGGAAATGCGAAATGAAACGAAAAATAGACGCCCTAAAACGTGCGGCGTCAAGTAATACTGTGATCACCAACGAAAATATGTTCAATACAAAATGGAAAGAAAGCACGATATTTCACACCTTTATGGTAAACATAAATACAATTTGAACTTAGCGGAAAGAATTATTTAAGATCAGTTAGTTGGATATGAGCCTAGCTTCGTTGTTGATTATTTTGCTGGCAGCATATTTTCAGCAGATGCGGTCCAAATTTATCCTCTTCGATGTAAACAATCCGCAAAAATGGTGCACACTTTGCCGTATTTTTTCCAGACTGACAACTGCAAATTTGCTTGATGCAGATGCTGATACAGTCTAGCCAGGCCTAGACTGCATTAATGTTCGACGTCGAAATACCTTCCGAAAGCCAGTGGAAAATTCTAGTTATGCCAAGGAACTTTGTGCTTCTTATTTTCTCACCGAATAGCTACGGGCCTTTGCAGAATTGTTGAATTTTATTTTAATTCTCCGATAAGAGTCAGTCTCGTATCTACACAAACTCAGTTTATTTTATAAAACATTTTTGACAAGACAGCGATAAAGGGTGTAAAAACACATGTAAATTATAAGCTTATTAAATTCATTAAAAATACTCGGTTTCCGATATACTTTGTTTCTGAAAAGTTTTCTTTCTTCCTATGGAATTTAAAGTCTCTTTTCTATAGCAGATGGAGTCTTTGAAGGGAAAGAAACAACTGCAGATTATGTAGAAACCACAGTCATAACGCTTGTTAAAATACTTCTTTTAACAAATAATTTCTTCACTTTCCTTGTTGAAAATATTAAGATTTTTATTGTGATGAAAATTCAAATCGTAACGAAACCAATCTCTCTCTCTCTCTCTCTCTCTCTCTCTCTCTCTCTCTCTCTCTCTCTCTCTCTCTTCAAATTATAGTTCGTCAGGCGTTTTCTATTCCTTCGTTTAGGTTTGCAAAGTTGAAACAGCTGTAATTTCGGATTAGAAGAAAGCGTTGTTTCCACCAAATGATGCATACATACATGCATCGTTTTGCCTTTAATGTGTGCAGGGTCACTTTTACTTTACATACTTACACATTATATTGCATCAGTTGCTATAGAGAAAAATTAAATTTTATGTAAACTAAAACATTTTATTGAAGCATCTACCAGTTTCAATTTGCTATTTGTTTGGGGGTGGGTGTTTTTTTAAAATAGTAGTTCGTTTCAAGACATTAACAAGTGTTGTCACCACCTACTGACAAAGATCGACTCTGATTCATATCGAAAATAAATACCATTATTGAGCATGTACTTTTGTGCAACTGAAAACCTTCTTTAAGAAAAAACACATGGGTAGATCACAGTCAATATGAGTAAGAAGGGAAGAGTTTTGGGACAAATACTTGTGTTAGTCTGCTGTGAATGATAGCTATTTTTGAATTTCTTACGGTATCAGAGTACTCAAATGTCTTGTATCAAGAAAGCTTTCATGTTAAAATAAACTGACTGAATGCACGCAAACTCCACTTACAATCACATGTCAGGAAAATTGAATGGACTTACAGTAATTAAATACATTCAATAATGCAGAAAGCGCGTTAATTTACAGTATTGCTAACTCTGTGTTTTGAAAGTCTTCATTGCAATAAATTATTTTGAAATTTAAGCTAAAACCTTTTAAGAGTATGTCTTAATGAAGCAAAGATCTACTCTCTTTCTAACATGCTGAATAGATTTTTTTATTAATCATTTGGATATATTTTAAACAAGAACATTCTAAACTATATTGTTCTGTCTTGTTGTCCTTTTGTCTGCTTGAAACGTCGCAAGAATTTAAAATGAAATATGGAACAGCTGCTTCTGCCTCACTGATGGAAACGGCTAAACAACATTGTAGCAGGATGTGTTTCTTCTATATTTCAATAGGAATCATTGGAGCGGCTTCTATCTATGATACGTCTGGAAATGTTTCAAACTTTAGCACTAATTTGCTCTGTAAAATTCATAGACAAATTGAAAGTTATTCTACTATACTTGCTGCATAAAATATGTAAGCATATTTTAAAAATGTGAAGATGAAATGGTTTTCTGGTTTGTGTTGAACTTTTAGATAATGTACATTGTGGAACGTCTCTTCTTTGTGTGTCATCAGTGGTGCAGCTGGGAACGGAATCAGCAGGTGTACGGTTCAGAAGAATACATGTGTGTTTCTGTTCTTCGATTTCGTAAACTTTTTTGTTTAAGGTCTTTGCGCAAAGAATCCATCACTGCATCTGTTAGCAGGACAAATTTAGATTGCGTTTGTCCACTTCACTCCGATGCCATTTAACGGTATGATTTGTGACCGACGAAATTATTCCCTGCTAGCTGTAACCAGAAGTCAAACAACGTTTTCCGCTTGCCAATACAATCGTACCATAACCTTTTTATAACATAACTGCCGAGGCTATTGATAGCACATGATCTTCTGAGCACGCCTTCTAACCTTATGTGTTTATGTCTAAAGTACACTAACACAGGTCTAGCCCTATAAACCAACACCCCAAACATGTGCTGATACCGATGGACCGTTTTGAGGTCAGATGTCACCTATTAAATGGCGCAGTTGATGCAGACAATGTATTCGCAACACATCTGTGTACAATTTAGACACTTGCCGGTATTTTTCGCAGCTCTTGAGTTCCGGGCAGATGAAGGGTCAAAATTCGGCTATATGTACAGAATATTTACAGGTCAAATTCTATATTGGCCAGCTTGCATCTGCCTAGAATAACTCAACCCTACCTCCTGTGGCTATTTGTAGGTTCGTGGCCATATACTGCGGTTCAATGAGATACATAAATCAATCCAATACTACATCCACACATTCTCTCATTTGAAAGTTTCCGTTGATTTAGACATGTGACTCGACTTGAGTGTCCCTGGATTTTATCACGAAAGCCTTCAAACGAGCGAAGGAGCGGAAGTATCATCGGCTTTTCATTACCCACTTTAGTGCCAGTTTGGCACTGTAAAAGTCCATAAGTTTTTTCTGAAGGTTTTGTCATGACAGCCAAGGTGTAGATTTCTCAACAATCAAGAACGAACAAATTGGTAATAGTACTTTATCATTAGGTTTTAGAACCATAATTAAGGTTTTATTTAAGATCAATACAAGCGTGTATATAACTACTTTGACGACGAATGCTTGACGTACTTGACGGGTGGCAAGAACCTCGTTCTTTGTGTGCTTCTGTGTGTGTGTGTGTGTGTGTGTGTGTGTGTGAGAGAGAGAGAGAGAGAGAGAGAGAGATCTATTGAACAGCTCGACTCAAACGATCATTCAAGTTAAATATTACAAAGGGCTGGGACTTTCGCTTTTAGTATTTTTATTGGAGTTACTGTGAATTCATTTAAAGAAATTTGGGATTATATCATTGTGATGCATCAAGACTATTGGAGTAAAGCACGCCAATATGAACTTGGGACTGACACACATTGCAACAGTGGAGCAGACAGCATATCGAGTGTAACTTTGCGCCACTTAACAGAAGTAATTTGCGAGCGTACTTTATGCTACAGGAAGTCATACAAAAATATCATGATGTAGACCATTGAAAACAAATATCGTTGGAGGAATTTGCCCAATTGTATTCTATATTTCACTTTGACAATTGAAAACATGGAACGAACAAAAGATTATATGGCAGATATTGAAATGAAGTGGACCATAGTGCCAGCTGTGGCTGTAAATTATCATGCCTGTGCCGTGGTCACTTCAGATAGAGCTTTGGTACTTGATTCTCTCAGTGGAAATATATAGTGATCGCGTAATATCGTCTGAATTCCTTAAACGTGTCCGAAGATATAATTTAATAGGTTACATATTTATATTCCAACGCAGCAGCAGTCAATCAAGGCGGCATAAAAAAATTATCAAACTTGGTAGAACACATCTGCGCTAAGGACAGCACGTTCTGATGCTAACGAAAAGAAAACAACAGCAGCTGAAATACGGCATAGCAAGGGCTAACATTAAAATTTCAAGCAAACATAGCTGGAATGGATTGTACTTTTCCAGCTATCTAGTCCTTGCTTGCTGCCTAGTGTCCAACGAATTTGTCTGCCTTGTCTTGCTTGGAATTGTAGCAGTCTTCTCTCTTCTCCTCTCCTCCTACTCTCCTCTCCTCTCCAGTTCAATGTAAGAAAATCGTACTGGCAACTTATAGAATATTATTATTGCTGCCTTCAGCACAACAGCCTGGCAGGGACAAACTTATGTTGACAAAGCTCTAGCATGACAAAATGAAATAAACAAAAAGCAGCAGGAAAAGGCATAATAATTTACTTATCTGTAGCGCAACTTGAGACATTTGCCCACTTTGTCACTGCTTGCTGCTAGTGGCGTAGGCGTGATGTTGCCTTGGTTACTTGGATAGCTGTTTGGTCGCGGAGTAGGTAAAAAAGAGAGAGCCCGAGGGACATTTTCTTGAATACAAAGCCTCTATTTAAATATGACATTGAGAAAGCGCTCAGTGAAATAAAAAAAAAGCTATCGTAAACAATTCAGATAGTAGTGATGCAGAATCGTTTGTCTCATTTGTTCTGCACCATTTGATGCTTTCCAAAAAAATATATTTCAGTCGACAAGCAAAGTTATAATTATAATTAATGAGAATTTTATATATATATATATATATCTCCCGTAACCTAGCTGGTCGTAGGGGCGACAATCTCTATCCAATTTGCCCTGTTCTCTACTGCTCTTGGGGACTTTTGCAAAGCCCATCCCGTCCACTCTTTGGTGTTATCTCCCCATCTTTTGTCTGTTCTGTTTTCTCCTTCGTCTAGCTATGCACTGTGAGGATTGTCTTTGACAGGCCAGGTGAACGTGAGACTTGACCATACCATCTTGGTTTGCGTTTCTTTACTGTGGTGAGCAGATTTTGATGTGGTCCATTTGCACATTGGATTCTATTGCGCACCTGCTCATTAGAGACTTTTTTTCTAAGTATGAGATTTTCAGGATCCTTCAATAATATCTATTCTCTAATATAGATTATTCTTTCTAGTTCTGCTGTCATGGTCCATGTCTCACATGCATACAGGAATATAAACATGATGTGAGAGAGCATGAACTTGGTCTTGGATCCAATAATAATGTTGCTCTTCTTCCAAATAAGCTTCAGCCTAGCCAGTGCAGTTGATGTTTGCGCAGTCTTGAAAATAACCTCAGGTTTTGAAATTCATCAGAGATTATAGCAACTAGATATTGAAGCTTGTCACTGTGCCCAGCTTCTGCCCCTTAACTCTTATTTCATTTTGGACGTCACTAAGGTTGTTTCTCTTTAGCTTATATTTTCAGCTCTGATATCCATCCCATACCTTAGTGGTACTTGGTTGAGACGGTTCACTAAAGTTTCCAGTTCTTGTTCATCTCTTGCTAAGTAATGAGCGGAGCGCAGGCTGCAATTGTTCTGTTTCCAACACTGTCACTGCCTTCATGGTCTTTCAAGGCATCGGAAATGACCCTTTCCAGGTAGATGTTTAAGAGAGTGGGTGAAAGAAGGCACACCTGTCTGACTCCGACTGTGGGTCTGAACCAATCTCGAATGTTTGTCATTGACAATAAATTCGCTAGCCGCCTTGTCATACAGGTTTTAAATCGTGCTGTGTTTATATTGTTGCTACATATATGTAATTTAATTACTTGTGTGTTAGTTTTAAATTCTTTTTTATTTTATTTTTATTTCATTACATGTTATTGTAATGATAACTTTATTTACTGGATTTGACGTTATTTTCGGAAAATTCAGTTTTCTTTTTAGCCTGATTAAAACGCAATAGTGTTGCTACATTGTATTTTTAGCTGACCTAGTTCCTGACCTTGATTCAGAATTGGTAAACACAGAGTGAAATTTTCTGGTCGAAATCAAGATCATATTTGGCTTGTGTGTCGGCTCTATTTTAAACAACTTTTTTTATTATTGAATGTTATAGTAAGATTCGTTCAGTAGAAATTAAGTTTTTCCATGGCGTACGTGACTATCGGCTGTGTGCTGTTACTGCGTCGTTCCAACTAAGTGATCACGTGACCCATCACAGGGTCTAAACTTCGTTTTAGTTAAGGGTTAAAACAGATGTTTTATAGTGGATTTAGTCAGTCGTAAGTTACACCTTCAGAGCTCAAAGTCTTTTTATTGTTGATGCCAGTTTGATTTAAAATTATTCTATTTTTTGGATTTAATAATTTATATTTCCTGGAAAATACCAGTGCTCATACAAATTCTTGGACAAAGACATTTAGTGGAAATTATTCGGAATTCTAAAGCCGGAATATTATTCTTGATTCATAAAATTCAACAAGGAACTGTTGACACAACAACACAGGACAGGTTATAGAGGACGTCATCGCCTTCCATCTTGGAACTTCATCGGGATTTGAACTTTGATTTATTTAGAACTTTTTTGTGATAGGACTTATATTTTTTAAATTCTAGGATTAATATTTGGATTAGATTCACAAATCGTAAGTCCTTTTTCATATTTTTACCTTGTTTTCTAGGGAAATAAATTATTTTTGTCAAATTTCACAAAATTGGCTTCACTCTTTTCTTTGTTACTTTTATACGAGCCTACACGTAACAATTGTAAATCCGCATGGTAGCCAAAAAGGCTGAACATAGGAACAAGAGTGAACATTGAATATGCTCAGTGAGCAATACTGACGTTGCGATTTCACTGAAAAAAATATGTGTTCCTACAAGATACCCATGCTACGTTGAAAGCAAATTGTCATGCTTATATTGATGTGTTTTGGGAATATAAAGCAGTCAGTAAGAATAGGGTGTGTCATCCCACAGACCTCGCCAAGCGTTCTGACCGGTGAAGACTATTTTCGAAGTGCAGAGTGTGTGGCATCCTGGCCTGTGAAAGGGACAATTCTAAAATGTGAGCAGGTAAATCAAAAAGAGTTGAATTCTGGAACAATAATATATTTTGAATTGTGGCCACGTTTAGACGTTAACTCGTGAACATTATAGTATATATATATATATGGAGAGAGAGAGAGCATATATATATATATATATATATATATATATATATATATATATATATATATATATATATATATATATATATATAGTGCATTATGGGTGATAAACTGTGTAAATTCATGGACCCAAACTGTGGAGTGATACTAGGATCAGGATATAAGTGGGAAAAATTGACTTTGGCGAGTTCCTGGTTTAGTGCAATGTTAGAGATGTACAATTAAAAGAGAGAACTGTATAATAGGGCTTGAATCAGTTTCTATTAATCTTATTATTTGATTTATCATTGTATTATTGTCACGAGAGGAAGTGTTAGTGGGAATGTGTGATTTTGTGTATTTTTAGTGTTTAATTATGCATTTATTTTCTGCTTTTTGTCTTCATTCTTTGAATATTTACTGCCTGTCTTAAACATTAGCTCTCCCCATCTTAAGTATTCTACTAAGTATAGGGGAGTTCGCTGCCATTGACGAGAACTGCGCCAGTCGCATTTGTCATAGTTGTTTTCTATGGTGCTGATTAGCTTTGTGTATATGTTGTATATCTGTATGGTTGCCCACATGGATGCATGCCACACCCTGTCAGTGAAGACATTATAGAGGTCCTGCCGATGCTGAAGATACTTTTCACATGAGGATTCTAAGACTGAAGACCTGTTCTATAGTGCCACTTCCCGCTATGAAACCTGTCTGTTCCTCAGCAATGATGTGCTCTGCTTGAGGTTTCATTCTGTTGAGGATGATCTTAAGCATAACTTTGCTTGGACGACTTATGGGGCTGATTCCCTTTCTTAGGAAAACTGATGACCAGAGACTGGATCCATGGGTGGGCTATTCTCCTGCTTGCCAGATTTTGTTGCAGATTGTTGTCAAGACTTCTATCACGGAGGTTCCTCCTGACTGAACATGTTCTGCTTGTATAGTGTCTACTCGAGATTACGTCCCTTTCTTTAGTGTCTTTACTACAGCCTCTACTTCCCAGAGGATCGGGTGGTCAACCTTTGTTGTGGTCAGTGGGAAGTTTAATACAGTTTGGTCTTTAGAAGTATCGTGGTGGTAAAGCTCTGAACAGTTTGCCGTCCATCTGTTAAGAATCTCTTGATCTTCTGTAAGACTATTACCAGCCTTGTCCAGGACTGTTTTAGATCTCCCCTGTTTCAGTATTCAGAACGTGTAAAGCTAAGACCGCATTTTATTTTATTATATCAGATCACGGTACCAAGGAAAATCTATTTGAACATACTACTCGAGTTCTGTGCGCTGCCAGCTTTGACTGATAAGAAGTTAGTCATAAGTAAGCATTGAAAGCAATTTGCTAATTTACGACAGATCGTGTAATCATAATAGTCTAGTACGTTTTGTCTAACTTCAAGTTTAATGACAGCAAGAAGAATTCGATTTGTCTTGAAGAAACTTTATCTCAAACTAAAACTAATCGATCCGTGAAGTAAATGTGTGCTGAGTACTGCGAGAAAAATATCCCGTTTTGTCAAAGTCAAAGTCAGTTTTCAACAGCTGTGCCAATCAACATGTATTCATTATCGATTCGATATTTAATGTCAGAAAATAAAAACTTTGTGTTTGATTTTGTGTTTTGTTTATCTTTCATGCAAGTCTGCTACGATAATATTTGTGTTCAAGGAAACAAGATAATTTTCCACTATACAATGTGCAAGCAACTGAAAATATATGGCAGCGCCTTTGATCTTCGTGCTTTTATTGGCAAACCTCCTAATCAAAAGGTGGTTGGACTCTTCCCGGGCATAAAAATACCGGCTCATAAAATTCTTTGGACACACAACTTGATGTCAGCGATCAACCACTTCCTGGAGAAGAACCATTTAACCAAGTAGACGTCACAGAGATGCGGCATGACATTTACTATAGAGAACGACCAAAAGAAAACTATGCAATAAAAGTATGATTGGTGAGCGAGCCTCCATGAAGCCAACAATGAGAGAGCGCACAGATAATGTTTGTGTCAGAGGCGCTATCAGACTCAAATTTAAACTCTGCGCACTAAAAGTAAAACATAAAAAACCAAAGGCCAGTAAACCAAAGGCCAGGAAATCAAACACACGTGTCTTCCAACTGTCACCGAAACAAATATAGTCGTCGCGCTTGCAGAAGAACTACATAAGCCATCACGAAGACATTTTCATAGGCGTAGATTCATTGCTACTGGTATTCATGAGATTTGTTCTATTTAATCGACATGAGATAATATTCCAGATAGAACAAAGGCGTCAAATACTTGCTTTATATGATTGACGTCTTCAGTAAGTATGCATGGATCCTGCCACTAAAATATAATACAGGCGCTGCTCTCAGAGACGCGCTTGCATCTTTATCACGCAGACCAGCACAGCTCTGGACATATCACAGCAGCAAATTTTACAGCAACACATTTGAAACCTGGTTGAGGATAACAGAATCAATAAGTATTCTACCTGTAACGAGAACAAGGCAGTTGCTGTAGGAAGATTCAATAGGACGCTGAAGAATGCTGTATGAACACATTTCACAACAAATGAAACAAAACAAAGTATCTGAATTAGCTGTAGTCGCTGGGAGATAAATATAATAATAGGAAACACGAGAGTAATAGGATAACGCCAGCGAAATCTAACGGTAAAGCAAGCCAAGACGTCGTGGTAAATAAATTATTTTTCAAACGAAACTATAATGACCCCAAGTGTACAATCCATGTACGTCTGTGGGTCCATGTCAACTACTGTATGACCCCAAGTGCCCCATATAACTACTGGCGACCAATTCAACCGTTTTCACAGTTATGATGGTTGACGACAAACACAGATACATTGTACAAACAATCAAAACACGGAAGAAAAACAGTCATATAACTGCATGTTGTTTTAAAAAAAAAGCTACAACATTTTTGAAATTACTCACGCTAGTTTAAAATTTATAGCAATAAATAAATTACAGATATTTTCAGAGCACTGTTATTTAATACTTCAACCAATCCAAGTAGTTCCATGCTGGATACACAATATCAAAGTTTTAGTGGTGTGATAGGGAAACACGCAATGAAGATTAGTATGGAACGCCAGATCAATCATATAAGATTAAAAGAGTATGTAATAAATATTATACATAGATGTTAAAAATTTAGTGTGATCAAATGGGCTCGCAGTAATTTGATTTCACATGAAAAGTACACCCTAGCAGTATCTCCTGATATCTTGATAACATTTTAACTGTACCAAACGATTCATGCATGGTTACTTACCATTGTAAAATGCCGAAGATTCTCGGCGTAGTTTGCATTGAGCCATCTTAATTCTTTAACTATAGTTGTAGAAGGAGTTTCAAATTCAGCAAAATAAACTTTATATTACATGGTGAATTAGAAATTCCTTCTGCAACTATATTTAAAGAATTAAGATGGCTCAGTGACAATCAAAGAATCATTGACAACAGTGGTGTTACTGTGTACAAAATGATTAGCAATCAGATTTTTGATTATTTCTTCTCTGAAACCAACCCCTAAGACAGGTTATCGTCAACAATCGTTTGAACTCTAACAGAACTTTTCTTTAAAATTTGGTCTGACTCCAACAAAGGTGTTCTTAAAACATCGCTCTGTATCTAAAAGAGTTTATCTTAAAACATATGTCTATATATGACAGAGATTATTTTAACACATAGGTCAACCTCTAAAAGAGGTTATCTTAAAACATTGGTAAAGAGGTTTTCTTTTTAAACAAGAACAGTCTATCTCTGAAAGAGGTTATCTTAAATCATGTGTGTATCTCTGACAGAGGTTATCTTTTAACATCGGTCTGTCTCTGACACCGGTTATGTTAAAACATCGGTCAATCTCTGACAGAGGTTATCTTAAAAAAATGGCCTATCGCTGAAAAGTTTTTATTAAAACATCGGTTTATCTTTAAAAGGGGTTATCCTAAAACATTGGTCTATCTCTGATACAGGTTATATTTAAACATTAGTAGATCTCTAACATAGGTTTTCTGAAAACATCGGTCTATCTCTAACATTGACTTTCTGAAAACATCGGTCGATCTCTAACAGAGGTTTTCTTATAACACCAGTATATCAATGACACAACTTGTCTTAAAACATTGGTCTATCTCTAAGGGCGGTTTCTTAAAACATTGGTCTATGTCTGACACAGGTTATATTAAAGCATCAGTGGATTTCTAACAGTTTTTCTTTCAACACAGGTCGATCTCCAAGAGTTTTTAAAAAAAAAAAAAAAAAAAAAAAAATCAGTCTCTCTCTAACAAAGGTTTTATTAAAACAAACAGTTTATCTGTAAAAAAAAAGGGGGGGGGGTATTTAAAAAAAAAATAGTCTATTTCTATATTAAAATATAGGACAATGTCTAACAGAGGTTATCTTAAAACATCGGTCGATCTCTGGCAGAGGTATCTTATTACATCGGTCTGTCTCTAACAGAGGTTATCTTAAAACACCAGTCTGAAAGGAAGATATTAATAGCTTGATCTTGAATCCTTTCTCTTCCTTTGAACCTAATCTGTGGAACCATATACCTTTAAATGTCCGTAATTCTAAATAACTTTCTTCCTTTTAAACAACGTTTATAACTTACATTGGTCAAGGTAATGTATGTTAAAATCAAATATGTAACCATTCTTTTTATTTCTTACAGCTAACCATGTAAGGGTGTGAGAGAAATGTTATTTAATATAATGAAAATGTGTGTGTGTGTGTGTGTGTGTGTGTGTGTGTGTGTGTGTGTGTGAATAGAATGATATCCGTTTTAAAGAGTCTAATGTATGCATTTGTCACCTTATGAATTCAGTCAATGTGTCTTTGAGTATTTAATTTTTACAGTTCTATATGTTATTAATTTACTTGTAAAGTTTTATTTCTTTATCATTTACGTAAATATGTTAAGGCCTATTTTTAGGAATTTCAAATGCCATACGAATACCATCATTAAATATAAAATAGTAAATAAAGAAAACAAGAAAGAAATGTGTAAATTTATGGACATGAAATGTGTAAATGTATGGAAAATTAATGTGTAAATGGTGAGGGATAATGTATAAATATTTTATTTACGATCAGCAGAGGAGTGGGTGACAGGGCGTCAAAATGGTGTTCATAATGGACTAAAGACTTTTTAGAAAACTAAAATGTAATTTTTTTAATTGGTTATTTTTGCTACTCATTTCAAGCTGCCTTAGCTTTAAAATGGCCAGAACCCTCAACCGACCGAGGCCGAACGAAAACAAAACGGGACAGTACGTAATACGTTTTTGAAACATTGGAAAAGGTAATAAGACGGTATGAAAACGATTGGAACCGGTACGAAGACGAAACGGTACAGTTTTGAAGAGGGATTAGAACGATACGACACGGAACTGTAACAGAAACAACTGAACCGTTGTTTTCAATGTTTCGAACTTCTGCTCGTTTGACAGAATTTACGTGGAATAGATTAACTTTTAAAAGTTGAATTAAAGCGGAAACGCAAATTTCAATAACTAGAGATAGCGAAATGCCGAGAAACTATCCTGAAATGGTACCAACGATCCGGTAGGGAGACGGATGGGAGATTCATAATAGGTTAGAAGCGGGAACTGTACAATAGGTGATTGAAACGATGATCGAAAACGGTACGAAAACAGTGTTCAGAAATGGATGAATTAGACGTTACTAGAACTATATATATATATATATATATATATATATATATATATATATATATATATATATATATATATATATACAGGCGCATCTCGACATCAATATAGTAGACAGCTACTGGCACATTCGCCACTGCGTTCTGAGCGCGGAGTTGGAAGAGTCGACCTCTCTGTCAAAGCGTATGAGCATACGTCATGAAAAGAATATACAACAATTTATTACAGGGCCGGCCTTAGGCCGATTGGACCGATTTGGCCCAATCGGGCCCCACCCTCACAGGGGCTCCGCGCGTTAGTAATTTTTAAAAATATATATAGAGAGAGAAAGTAATTTTAAGGAGATGGAAGAAAATTTTAAGTTCAATATCATATAAAACTTGCGTAAAAGTTTACTTCCAAATGCCGTGCTCACTGGGGGCCCCGCGCTAAAATCCAGGGGACGCCGCCAAAATGATCCAAATTGGGCCCCGCGTTTGCTAAGGCCGATGCTGGTTTATTACAAACCCGTTTAACCTTACTTGGCTGATCTGGTGTTTGATGTTCAGTATGTGATTCCGTATCACACATTCTTATCGCACACCTAAAATGTCCATATCGCGTACACAGCCTGGAACTTCTTTACAACTTGAAATATTAAATAATATTCCATTTTAAAATCACGGGAATGAATTATTGCTATATATTTTAAATTATTATAAAATGGCACGTGTGTAGCTTTAAGAAATGCAATAATTTTGGGGTGAAAACGGTCAATTTTGCCGCCTGGAAAAATGGCAGAGTACAGTAAGGTGCGACGGGCAGTTTATATGCATTTCACGGAACCTAGGCCGAGAAATTAAGCGTTAAGGTCAGACAGAATGTTTAACAATGAGTTCTCAGGTGAAGCTGGTGTGCAAAATGAATTCAGAGAGAGAGAGAGAGAGAGAGAGAGAGAGAGAGAGAGAGAGAGAGAGAGAGAGAGATGGGGTAGTACCTTACCGCTGAAATATCGTATTGAGATTTTTAAAAATCCAGACAAAGTAAGAAAGACTCAGGGAGATATGTCAACATTTAAGGCATGGTTAGAAATGACCACTTTTGGAGAAAACTTTACCCCATATTTAATTCCCAAGAGACATTCCACAAAGTAAATCATCTAAAATACCAAACTTAGCTAAAGTACATTGCAGCTTCAGAGTTTCAAAAATATGGTCTGGAAAATTGTAGCTTTTAGGGAGCAAGATTAAGTCGACGGAATTACAATTTGTGTATTAAAATTATCGAGGATCGAATTTGTTTAGTAATCCTGAGGATAAAACTGACACACATTTGCCACATAATTGTAGGCGTATCACAAGGAGCAGCAGCGCTTTTGAGTGTGACGCATATTTAGAAGAATTACATTTTATCTTTTATCAATGTTAACGTGACTTTGTCTGCACTGGGGCATACGAAGAACCGTATGTTTACGTTTTAAATTCCTGCTACTGTTCAAGTATATAATAAATAGAAGAAACCAGAACAATATTACAATATTGTTAAGAACTTTCTTTTTTTAAATAAATCCAAATGAATATTAAAAATCTAGTCCTCGTGTTAGAGAGAGACCGAATCATCGATTTCTTACAAAATATCTGTTTAATTTATCAACATAAGTTCAATGCATAAATAATGTCATGTATTAAATAAAAACATACAGCCTGAGAGTTTGAATGTAAACTTTAATAATGAGCTTCCTGTATAATATTGAATGTATTTAATTACTGTTACTCTGTGAAATATGCCCTGACCTATGCTTGGAAGTGTATTGTCTATTCCGTAAGTAGAGTGAAAGAGAAAGGGTCACTTATTGGTCCAAAACCCATGTTTCATTTGAGAAGAAAGAAAAAAGAATCCACTTGTCTGTGACTGTAGATTAAATCCATTCGTATGTCTCATACAACATTTTTTTGTTAAATTCAAAGTTAAAGAGTAAATCCATATCTGGAACGCCAACAAACCCATGGCAGAACTGCAATATCTTCCATAAAAACGCCAAATGCCTAATTCATAACCTTTCAGAATGATTCAAATATTTAATTTAAAGGCTTGTTTCACAATAACTATTACAATGATTGAACATTTCCAAATGTTACCATTAACACAGTAATTTTGCATTAACGCCGAATAATCGATATGTGATTCGTACTTTCAGCAATTATTATTTGCATTATTGGAGAGTTGTTATTACTCCGTGGCATGCGAATATCTATTCTATTTTGATATGTTGAAAAACGACATCAAACTACAAAGAAAGCTTATTTTTACTGTGTTCATTAAGTTTAGAAGAAAACAAAACAAAAAATAGATATTGATTGAAACGATTTACACTCAAAACCGACTTCTACAAAGTAATGATATGATGAATTTGAGACAAAAGCTATAAACAGACAGGAAAAATATTTCTTAAATATAACATGAGATATTAATGAAAACGAAACAATACAACTTGGCTTTGTTGTCGTTTTGTTTTGGTGTTTTGTTTGGGGTTGGGTTGGGGTTGGGGGAGGGGGCCAATATATACGTGACGACCAGTATGTCTGGTGGAGGAGCAACCCGGGAAATGGCCAGTGAAAACCACCGACCCAGACGAAGCTACTGCTTAAACTTTCTCACATACCCACATTGGCCGTGTCCAAGATTCGAATCACATAGGTGAGATAGCAGTGATCGGTAATGGCGAGCGCTTTAGACAACTGATCCACCTATTTGTTGTGGTAACAGATGCTACAAATGTAAAGATTTTTATTACAAAACGATGAACAGTGGTGTTTATTCTAACAATTCCGAGTGAAGGTAGGGTTTGTCCCTGCCGCGTCCAGCATAACAGAACATAGGTGTTGAATTAACAGTAGTCTTAAATGATGTAGTCTTTATTTCCAAAACTAGCTCAGATAAATAAACTGCATATAAGGTAGGTATCTATTTCATGAAAAGATGCATTTTGGTCGTGCTCATTTAAGTAAAAAATGCATTAAAAAGCAGATATCTTCACATGGAGTGGTAACTCATCACATCCTATATACGAACATCATATGTCATTTGTTGTAAGAACCATGTACTCTCTCTCTCTCTCTCTCTCTCTCTCTCTCTCTCTCTCTCTCTCGTCGTACACAGAGTGTATTCTGGGCAAGGATTAGATTTGTTTATTTGTGACACATAATAGAGGCAGCCGATGTTGTACTGGGTCTGAAACGATAGTAGTACCGCATGGCGTACTTAGATAGCTATACGCATTTCATAAAGGTTTTTCGACCTACATACACAAATTAACCTTGAATGCTATGCATTGCCTAGAGACATATGATGGTCTAAAATGAAATGGATTAAAGACAGGTCTTTCTGATTTGTATCTGAAACAATAAGACATGGTCACGTTTAAAATATTTGTTTTTGTTGTGTATTGGGGATCTATTTTTTTGGGGGGGGAGACGTTGTTATTTCGTCTATTCTTGTTCGGTTTTTGGTCCTTTATGGGGGGGGTTGGGGGGTCTTGTTTTTTATTTCTATTTTTTTATTTATTTTTTTTTTATTTATTTATTTTTTTTTTCATCGGAATGAGTCTGTTTGATACTCATTTCATAGTTGAGGTTAAGGCAATATGTTTTCGAAACAGTTGATAACATTTGATAATAGTTGATCAATCCTCGTAATCATTTTGAATATAAAATGTAACATTTCAAACATACCGCATAGTAATAAAACAAAAATCAATCAAACGTATTGTGCCAGTTTCGGATGGCCATTGCATTACTGTGCTTCAAGTGCTTTGTTTTTGTCTACCTGGTCTCAAACCAGCTGAAAGATTTGGAAAATAGGTTAAGTTCTAAAACAGCAATGAGCCAATCTTCTGTCAAAATTACTTTTGTATGCATAGATCCCATCTCACAAAGTGAGATATATGGGTCACGGAATTTTAATAGTCTCTGCATATCGGGAGTCTCCTTTTATTCACTCCAAGATGCTACTGTGTGTTAGTAGATGCTCTGTAGAAGATTCGGGTCGGAATCGTACGCAGTGAAAGAGATTAGCAACCTGCCACAGGAGATGTCAAACTCAACTTTAAAGCTTCTACCAGCACATCTTTAACAAGCGAATACGCAATGGTATGTTGTCGGGAATACACTAGTATATGTTGTCGGGAATACACAATGTTATGTTGTCGGGAATACACAATGGTATGCTGTCGGACTTGATATTTTGTCATGCTGGCTAATTCTTCAGAACAACCTAATGAATTTGTTATCTGATCTACAGTCACATGATCGGTATGGTAAACAAGATGCAAGGTATATCGTTAAAAAACCGATTTCTTCTCAAAATATTTCCTTGATTTTGATGCAAGAATGTATGAATCATGACTGCAACGTTGAAACGTTCTTAAATAAAATATTACACCTATCCCCCAGTCAGAACAAGCCGTTTTAATGGGAAATTATTTCCCTCTTGAGTTCACTAGAGTGCTACCAATTTGGGTAAAATGGGGAATTCCACGGAGAACTCACGGACACATATAAGAGACCATGTTCTGTTGTCCATCAATTTATCTATCAAATTATAATTTTCATGTCAATGAAAGTGGAAAATGGCACTCAGAACATTACATTTCTAACGATAACACTTCCTAATACGAAATGTACAACTCAAAATAAGTTGACAGTGGACTCCGGAGGCACCATAATATAAATACTTATCGGTGTCTATCAGATCTACTTATTATATGTATATGTCGACTTTAAACAGATTCTAGAGGACTCTAATCATCAAAGCTGTAAGTCAGGTAAATTTTAATTTTGATGTTAAGTTTGAGTTTTATTATCGTTCAATCAGCAACCAAAGGATGGTACTATAACCTAAAGTTCCTTGTGACTAGTTAAGCACCGATTTCAGTCTCAAACTCAAGCTTCAGTGAAATCATCTTCTGGCCATGCATTCTCGAAAGTGTACTTTTATGAACAACAG
This sequence comes from Megalonaias nervosa, assembly GCA_016617855.1. NCBI lineage: Eukaryota > Metazoa > Mollusca > Bivalvia > Unionida > Unionidae > Megalonaias > Megalonaias nervosa. The sequence goes on from JAECUM010063036.1 coordinate 28,342, forward strand.
ACTCAGCCTCAAGCTCCAAGACCGAAAGCTTTGACAGTCTGTAACTTTAATTAGACTAAATCTTGAGTTATAGAACTTTCAGATTTTCTTGAGTCCTTCTAATAGACTGCAAAGCTTCAGTTCTGTAATTATACTATAAATGTTTTGTCCAATTTAAGGGTTTTGAGCTTAAGAAGATTTTCTTGCTAATAAAAGGCATGACCTTGACACTGTCCCTGTCCCTGACTCTAGGATTGATCCTGCATTGTCAAAACTTTTCGAGCAATAAACTCAAGTTCAGTTTCCAACTCCCAAATATTTTAATTTCAATAAAGATATAATTGCGTATTCATCTTTCTTGAGGTCTTTCTAACAGATATTGGTGCACCCAATGTATGATGTCTGATTTTGGGATGTTCAGCCTGAGCTTGTGTTTCTAGCTAAAACTGTTTGGATTATACGGGTCCAGAACTGTATATGTTCCTTTATTTCTTCATTTTCCTATCCATTTCGACGTAAAAATTTTTGCTTTTCTTGATTTCATTTAACTAACATGATCTTGTAAATTTTCCACCTTGTATTTGCAATTAACTAGCAATTAACTAGTTTACCGTCTATGATAATCTCAACTAAACGGCTAATAACCGCTGATAACAGACCCTGGCACACCTGAATTTAGTCGAAAACAGGTAGACTAAATGTTTATATAGAATATGGTATTATTTTATTTGTTTAAAATTAATGAAGAAATACTTAAGAGCTACTTCTAGACGTCAAAAATTAGATATCAATTCTGATGTAAATGAATGCATTTGACCTTAATTCTAAAGTCCTCACCATGAATATAAAGACACAGAGCTTAGGTAGCCCCACCGCTAAACGATTTCTTAATTTCTCTCATTCTTTCTCTGATGGACTTATGTAAAGTACTTTAAATCTATGATAAAGAAAATATTTTTGATTGCGAAACAGTCCTCATTTCTCTTTCTCAGTCTAAGATACAACGGTTCCAACGTACTCCCGATGACTCACATCTTAACGTACTATGTATTTAGGGCAGATGAAAGCAATGTACCTAGAAGGAAACATTTCTATACCTACTTAACTCACTATCGTATTATTCAAATGAAACTGTAACTGCATACGTCATTGTAAGCAAACACTAGGAAAAGCTTATTTGGTGTGCAGTCGACTGATACACCAAGATAAGCATGCCCACGTTATGCCAACGTTGTCTGCAACGTCAATTTTCTCATTCACCTTCTATTTGACTAACGTGTGAGACCAAAGCTGGCTCAACGGTGAGCATTGTTGAACCAAAGTCGGCCCAACGTCACTATTTTATGATATCTGTCCAGCAAAAATTGGCTCGACACTTTGACGCCGCGTAAATCCAATCAGCAAAAATGATGTTGGGTCAATGTCATTTAGCCAAGAAGGGCCGACGTTGGAGGCAACATTCACCCCACTAAGGACCAATGAGCCAAATACTGTTTGACAGTCACTAATGATGCCACGTGACATAGTAATACATCTATGTTTGTAATGTTTCTGAATAATGATTCTATTCCGGCTTATTTAATCCTTGAAAGAAACAACAATTAAGGTTTTTTATATTAAAGATATAATTATACATATATTTTATAAAAAACCTAACTTAACCATCTCGGCCATGCCATGCTTGAATAAAAACCATGCCATCTGATTTCGACGGAAATTTTCGTAATTTTTGTACCAACTGTGATTGTCAAATATATTTAAATATAACATTCAGAAAATTCATGAATAACAATTATAATTATATTACACAATATAAAATTAAAGAAATATACTCAAATAATTGTAGAGTAAATGGTCAACTGAACAAAGAAGATAATAACAAGAATAAAATCGCAACTTTTGAAAAGTACGAATGAGAACGCTAGTGAATACTGTATGAAGCATAAATTCAAACCAAATTAAATATTTTTCTCTTCTTTTAAGCGTGTAATTGGCTACAAGTTTTAAATTATGTGCAAAGAATAAACCAAAAGCAAATTCTGTTGATGTTTTTCTTGATTTGAATGTATATAGTACATATTCAAAAATCTTTGCATAGCCAGTTCCTCAAGATACATAGGTCATTGCAACCTCAATTTACTTTTTACAAATTTTAACATAAGTGATAAATATGAATGTATTCATGAAATTTCTTGACTATACATACAACAGTTTCTAAAGCACTGAACTAATATGAGCTACAGGGTGTCTGGCATACTTTGCCAAAGCAATTATGATTACCGTAGAGGTTTAAGTACAGTATGAGAGACAGACAGACAGACAGCCTAAACTGTCTCTTGGTAACATTCTGAACTACCTTCACCATCCCATTTCACAACAATCGGCTTGCATTATCTAGTGATCTAAGTAATAAAAACTACTTTAGTCCATGAAAAATAAATTTCTGTATATTAGCACGAATTCATCCAATGGGCAACTGCAGTAAATACGTATTTTTTAATTACCAAATAAATTAGCGTCAATGCATCTCGTGGTGTACTTGCTATTCGCATCTCAAACAACACATCTGAACGTCATGTGACCTATTACTTGTAGTCTTGCTCTATTTTGAGAAGGGTAAGTCCTACGCATATCTAAACCTGACCTTTTTTCAATGCAATTTTAGTACTTTTTAAAGTGAACACAATCTTGATTTCACGGATTTTTTCAACACTTTTTTTAATCAACACATAAAAAATAAAAAAAAAATTTAAAAAATTCAAAGAAGTATTTTTGAAACTTTTTAAAACAGTTCCGCTTGAAGAGTTGCCCTAGTTTTAACAGTTAACATTATCTGTATTGAGCCGACTATATAATATACGTGAATTATTGGCGCAGACCATAACATCCATGTGTGACTGAAGAAGGATGTGAATGGAGCAAATAAATCAATCTATATTAAGCAGCCCTCCCCACTATGCACTATGTACAAGAAGCAGAAAGGGAATATGATATCATAGATTAAAAATATCTTTATATCGTTTACACTTCTCCTTTGTACAGACGGGTTCACTACTCTGATATTAGAACATAACTTTGTTTTGCATGAGTGTGCGAAAGACGGTCCAATAAAGTTAGGCACATATTCTAATTTCATAGTATGTGACTGGTACACCGTTCTGCTATTTAAAGAAAATATAGGGTAGACATGACAAACACTTTAAAAAGGCTATTCTATACATTCCTGGAGTAATATCCTTGCAAAGAACAAAGAATGATCTGACCATTGATTAGCATCGAGGGAACAAAACAGTCACTGGACAGAAACAATTGCCATGTGATGCGTTTTTACTTTTGAATACAGCACAAGGGGTCATTTTTGTATATTGGCGTTATTCCCAAGCCGAGAAAATGGAGTTCATTTCATCTAATCAAGTGCTCATATTATTTTACACTATTATAACTTAACGTGTGCCCAGCTATGACTTTTAAAGGTTACAAGTAGTTTGTAAACCAGTCCAAAAAAAAGAAGATTGATAGATCAATGCTTGCGTAAAGTGATGTACCTATTGGTCAATGCTTGCGTAAGGTGATGTACCTATTGGTCAATGCTTGCGTAAAGTGATGTACCTATTGGTCAATGCTTGCGTAAAGTGATGTACCTATTGGTCAATGCTTGCGTAAAGTGATGTACCTATTGGTCAATGCTTGCGTAAAGTGATGTGCCTATTGGTCAATGCTTGCGTAAAGTGATGTACCTATTGGTCAATGCTTGCGTAAAGTGATGTACCTATTGGTCAATGCTTGCGTAAAGTGATGTACCTATTGGTCAATGCTTGCGTAAAGTGATGTACCTATTGGTCAATGCTTGCGTAAAGTGATGTACCTATTGGTCAATGCTTGCGTAAAGTGATGTACCTATTGGTCAATGTTTGCGTAAAGTGATGTACCTATTGATCAAAACTAGCCTTAACTGGTATGCCTTAAGTGCTGTACCTACTGATCAATACCTGCGTTAAGTGTTGTTCCTATTGTTCAATGCTTACATCAAAGTGGTGATGTACCTTAATCATAACAAAGTGTTCAATGAGCTTACGTTGAAACTATAGGCAATATTTCGGCGGGGGGTGGGGAGGTGGGGGCAGATATACCAGACGCACTGGCATACTGGGCACGCATGTAAATTGACAGTTATAAATCCATAAATTCCAAATTAGCCCCACTAACGATTACGTTTTTTTTTTTTTGTTTTGTTTTGTTTTTTTTTTTTTTTTTTTTTTT
>JAECUM010063038.1:0-29415 GCA_016617855.1 Megalonaias nervosa
TTAACATACAAAATCGGCAGATAATGAACCCGTTTGAAATGGTTATGCACCAGTATCAACTCCTCTGGACTGGTCTGAACCGGATGGAACTAGTTTGAACGGGATGAAACCGGTTTTAACCGGTTTAAACCGGATATAACCTGTCTTACAATGAATAAATATACAAAATCGGCATGGGAAACACCAGTTTGAACGTGTTTTGAACAAGCATCAACTCCTCTGGACAGGTCTGAACCGGATGGAACCACTTAGAACCCGATGGAACCCGTTTCAACCGGTTTGAACCGGATAAAATCAGTCAAATAATCAATTCACATGCATTATCGGCATCTCTTAAACCGGTTTGAACCGGTTATAAACCAGTATAAACTCCTCTGGACTGGTCTGAACAGGATGGAACCAGTTAAACATAATGGAACCGGTGTGAACCGGTCTAAAACGGATGGAACCTGTCTAATAAAGTTTTAACATACAAAATCGGCATTGCATAAACCGGTTTGAACCGGTTATCAACCAACATCAACTCCTCTGGGCTGGTCTGAACCGGGTGGAACCAGTTAGAACCGGATGGAACCGGTTTCCACCGGATTAAGGCGGATAAAACCAGTGCAATAATGAATTAACATACAAAATCGGCATGGAATAAACCGGTTTGAACCGGTTATGACCCAATATCAAATCCTCTGCACCGGTCTGATCCGTATGCAACCAGTTCGAACCGGAAGGAACCGGTTTGAAACGGTTTGAACCGGACAAACTCGGTCAAATCAAGAATTAACATGCATTATTGGCATGGAATAAACCGGCTAAAACCGGCTATGAACAAGTATCAAGTCCTCTGGACTGGTCTGAACCGGATGGAACCAGTTAGAACCGGATGGAACCGGTTTGAACCGGTTCAAAGCGGATTAATCCTGTGGGGCAATTAGCTTACATACAAAATCGGCATGGAATGAACCTGTTTAAACAGTTTATGAACAGTTTCAACTCCTCTGGACTGGTCTGAACTTAATTGAACTAGGTGGAACGGGATGGAACCGGTTTTAACCGGATAAAACCTGTCCAATAATGAATTATCATACAAAATCGGCATGGAATAAACCGGTTTCAACCGGTTGTGAACCATTATCATCTCCTATGGACTGCTCTGATCCGGATGGAACCGGTTAGAACCGGATAGAACCTTTTGAACCGGTATGAATCAGATAAAACCTGTCAAATAAAGAATTCGGTTACATTTTCGGCATGGAATGAACCGGTTTGAACCGGTTCTAAACCAGTATCAACTCCTCTAGACTGGTTTGATGCGGATGGAACCAGTTTGACGGGATGGAGCCGGTTTGAACCGTATTAAACCGTATAAAACCTGTCAAATAAGGAATTATCATATATTATCGGCATGGAATAAACCGGTTTGAACCGGTTATGAACCAGGATCAGCTCCTCTAGACTGGTCAGAACCGGCTGGAGCGAGTTAGAACCGGATGGAACTGGTTTGATCCGGTTTCCGCAGGATAAAACCTGTCAAATAAAGAACTAATATACATTATCGGCATGGAATAAACCGGTTTGAACCGGTTATATACCAGTATAAACTCCTCTGGAATGGTTTCAACCCGATGGAACCAGTTAGAACCGGATGAAATCGGTTTGAACCGGTTTAAAACGGATTAAACCTGTCCAATAATAAATTAACATACAAAATCGGCATATAATAAACCGGTTTCAACCGGTTATGAACCAGTATCAACTCCTCTGCACCGGTCCGAACGGGATGGAACTAGTTAGAACCGGATGGACCCGGTTTGAACCTGTTCAAACCGGATAAAACCTGTCAAGTTTAGAATTAAGATACATTATGGCATGGAATAAACTGGTTTGAAACGGTTATAAACAACTCTCATCTCCTCTGGACTGGTCTGAACCCAACGAAACCAATTAGAACCGGATCGAAAAGATTTCAACCGGTTCGAACCGGTTTAAAGCGGATAAAACATACCCAATAAGAAATTACCATGCAAAATCGGTATGGAATAAACCGGTTTGAACAGCTTATGAACCAATATCAACTCCTCTGCACTGGCCTTAACCGGATAGAACCAGTTAGAACCGGATGGAACCGGTTTGAACCGGTTTGAACCAGATAAAACCTGTCCAATAATGAATTAACATACAAAATCGGCATGGAATAAGCCGGTTTGAACCGGTCATGAACCAGCATCAACTCCTCTGGACCGGTCTGAACCGGATGGAACCAGTGAGAACCGCACGGATCTACTGTGAACCGTTTTAAAGCGGATAAAACCTGTCGAGTAATCAGTTCACATACAAAATCGGCATGGAATAAAACTGTCTGAACCGGTTAGGAACCAGTATCAACTCCTCTGGACCGGCCTGACCCGGATAGAACCAGTCAGAACCGGATGGAACCAGTTAGAACCGCATGGAGCCGATTTGAACCGGTTAAAACCGGAGAAAACCGGTCTAATGAAGAATTAATATACATTCTTCGCATGGAATAAATGGGCTTGAACGGGTCATGAACCAGTAACAACTCCTCTGGACTGGTCTGAATCGGATGCAACCAGTTAGAACCGGATGGAACCGGTTTGATCTGGTTCAAACCGGATAAAACCTGTCCAATAATGAATTAACATACAAAATCGGCATGGAATAAACCGGTTTCAACCGGTTATGAACCAGTATCAACTCCTCTGGACCGGTCTGAACCTTATGTTACCAGTTAGAACCGGATGGATCCGGTTTGAACTTTTTTAAACCGGATGCAACCTGTCAAATAAAGAATTAAGATACATCATCGGCTTGGAATAAACCGGTTTGAACCGGTTATAAACAGTATCAACTCCTCTGGACTGGTCTGAACCAGATGGAATCAATTACCTCCGGATTGAACCGGTTTAAGCCGGATAAAACCTGTACAACAATAAATTAGCATGCAAAATCGGCATGGAATTAACCGGTTTGAACCGGTTATGAACCAGTATCAACTCCTCTGGACCAGTCTGGTCCGGATGGATCCAGATGGAACCGGATGGAACCTGTTTGAACCGGTTTGGAACGGATAAAACCTGTCAAATCAAGAATATCATATATTATCGGCATGGAATAAACCGGCTTGAACCGGTTACGAACCAGAATCAACTCCTCTGGACTGGTCTGGACCGGATGGAACCAGTTAGAACCGGATGAAACCGGTTTGAACCGGATAAAACCTCTCAAATTAAGAATTGAGATACATTATCGACATGGGATAAACCGCTTTGCACCGGTTATGAACCAGTGTCAACTCCTCTGGACAGGTCTGAACCGGATGGAACCAATCAGACCCAGACAGAGCCGGTTTGAACCGGATAAAACCTGTCCGATAATAAATTGATCTCCAAATCGGCAAGGAAAAAACAGGTTGGAACTGGTTATGAACCAGTATAAACTCCTTTGAACCGGTCTAAACCCGATGGAACCAGTTAGACCGCATGCAACCGCTTTGAACCGGTTTAAAGCGGATTAGCCCTGTCAAGCAATAAAGTAACAAACAAAATCTGCATATAATAAACCGGTTTGAACCGGTTATGAAACAGAATCAACTCATCTGCACTGGTCTGAACCGGATGGAACCAATTAGAACCCGATGGAACCGGTCTCAACCGGTTCAAACCGTATAAAATCAGTCAAATATTGAATTAACATACAATCTCGGCATATAATAAACCGGTTCGAACCGGACATGAACCAGTATCAACTGCTCTAGTCTGGCCTGAACCGGATGGAACCAGTTAGAACCGGATGGAACCGGTTCAAACCGGATAAAACCTGTCCAAAAATGAATTAACATACAAAACATGCATGGAATAAACCGGTTTCAACCGGTTTTCAACCAGTATCATCTCCTCTGGACTGGTCTGAACCGGATGGCGCCAGTCGGAACCGGATGGAACCGGTCTAAACCGGTTTAAATCTTTTACAACCTATCAAATTAGGAATTAAGATACATTATCGGCATGGAATAAACCGGTTTGAACCGTTTATAAACCAGTATGAACTCCTCTGGACAGGTCTGAACCGGATGGAACCAATTAGGACCAGATTGAACCGGTTTCAACCTGTTTCAACCGGATAAAACCTGTCCGATAATAAATTGACATGCAAAAATCATCATCGAATAAACCGGTTTGAACCGGTTATGAACCAGTATAAACTCCTCTGGACCGATCTAAACCGGATGGAACCTGTTAGAACCGCATTCAACCGGTTTCAACCGGTTTAAAGCGGATTAACCCTGTCAAATAAAAACGTGATATACAAAATCTGCATATAATAAACCGGTTTCAACCAGTTTTGAAATACAACCAACTCATCTGCACAGGTCTGAACCGGATGGAACCAGTTAGGACCGATTGGAACCGATTTGAATCGGTTTGAACCGGATAAAACATGTCCTATAATGAATTAACATACAAAATCGGCATGGAATAAACCGGTATGAACCGGTTTTGAACCAGTGTCAACTCCTCTGGACAGGTCTCAACTGGATGGTACCAGTTTGAACAGTATGGAACCGGTTTCAACCGGTTTGAACCGGATAAAACTTTTCAAATAAAGAATTTTCATATATTATCGGCATGGAACACACCGGTTTGAACCGGTTATAAAGCAGTATCAACTCCTCTGGACAGGTCTGAACCGGATGGAACCAATTAGAACCGGATGGAACCGGTTTGAACCGGTTTGTACCGGATAACACCTGTCCCACAATAAACTAACATGCAAAATCCACATAGAATAAACCGGTTTGAACCGGTAATGAACCATTATCAACTCCTCTGGACTGGTCTGTGCAGGATGGAACCAGATCGAACCGGAAGGATCCGGTTGGGACCGGTCTAAAGCGCATTAACCCTGTCAGATAAGCAAGAAACAAACAAAATCTGCACATAATAAAGTGGTTTCAACCGGTTATGAAACAGAATCATCTCCTCTGGACTGGTCTGAACCGGATGGAACCAGTTAGAACCCGATGGAGACGGTTTCGACCGGTTTGAACCGGATAAAATCAGTCATATTAGGAACTGAAATACATTTTCAGCATAGAATAAACCGGTTTGAACCGGTTATGAACCAGTATCAACGCCTCTGTACTGGTCTGAACCGGATGGAACCAGTTCGGACCAGATGGAACCGGTTTCAACCGGTGTAAACCGGATAAAACCTGTCAAGTAAAGAATCAAGATACATTACGGCATGGAATAAACCGCTTTCAATCGGTTATAAACCAGTATCAACTCCTCTGGACTTTTTTTGAACCGGATGGACCTAGTTAGAACCGGATGAAATCGGTTTGAACCGGTTAAAAGCAGATTAAACCTGTCCAATAATAAATTGACATACAAAATCGGCATATAATAAACCGGTTTCAACCGGTTATGAACCAGTATCTACTCCTCTCGACTGCTATAAACCGGACGGAACTAGTCAGCACCGGATGGAACCACTTTGAACCGTTTAAGCCGGATACAACCTATCGAGTAAAGAGTTTGCGTACAAAATCGTAAACGAATGAACCGGTTTGAACCGGTTGTGAAACAGTATCAACTCCTCTGGACCGCTCGGAACCGCATGGAACCAGTCAGAACCGGATGGAACCAGTTAGGACCGGATGGAACCGATTTCAACCGGTTTAAACCGGATAAATTCTGTCAAATGAACAATTAATGTACATTATTCGCATGGAATAAACCGGCTTGAACCGGTTCTGAACCAGTATCAACACCTCTGGACTGGTCTGCACCGGATGGAACCATTCAGAACGAGATTGAACCGGTTTGAACCGGTTTAAACTGGATAAAACCGATCAAATGAAGAATTAACATACATTATCGCCGTGGAATAAACCGGTTTGAACCGGTTATGAACCTGTATCAACTCCTCTGGACTGGTCTGAACCGGATGGAACCAGTTAGGACCAGATCGAACCAGTTTGAACCCGTTTAAACCGGACAAGACCTGTCAAGTAAAGACTAAAGATACATTACGGCATGGAATAAACCGGTTTGAACCGGTTATAAACCCGTATAAACTCGTCTGGACTGGTCTGAAAAGGATGAAACTAGCTAGAATCGGATAAAACCGGTTTCAGCCGGTTTAAAGCGGATTAAACCTATCCAATAATATATTAACATACAAAATCGGCATATAATAAACCGGTTTCAACCGGTTATGATCCGCTATCAACTCCTATGGACTGCTCTGAACCGGATGGAACTAATTAGAACCGGATGGAACCGGTTTGAACCATTTAAAGCGGATAATACCTGTCGAGTAATGAGTTTACGTACAAAATCGGCATGGAATGAACCGGTTTGAACCGGTAATGAACCACTATCAACTCCTCTGGACTGGTCTGAACGGGATGGAACTAATTAGAACCGGATGGAACCGGTTTGAACCGGTCTAAGCAAGATAAAAACTGTCAAGTCAAGAATTAAGATACATCACGGCATGGAATAAACCGGTTTGAACCGATTATAAACCAGTATCAACTCCTCTGGAATGGTCTGACCCGGATGGAACCGGTTTCAACCGGTTTGAACCGGATAAAACCTGTCCAATAATAAATTAACATAAAAAAGCGGCATAGAATAAACCGGTTTCAACCCGTTACGAACCAATATCAACTCCCCTGGACTGGTCTGAATCGGATGGAACTTGTTAGAACCAGATGGAACAGGTTTGAACCGGATAAAACCTGTCCAATAATGAATCAACATACAAAATCGGCTTGGAATACACCGGTTTCAACCGGTTTTGAACGAGTATCAACTCCTCTGGACTGGTCTGAACCAGATGCAGCCAGTTAGATCCCGATGGAACCGTTTTGAACCGGATAAAACATGTCAAATAATAAATTAACATGCAAAATCGGCATGGAATAGAGCGGTTTGAACCTGTTAAGAATAGTATCAACTCCACTGGACCGGTCTGAACCGTATGGAACCAGTTAGAACCGGATGGAACCGGTTTGCACCGGTTTGAAGCGGTTTCAACCTGTCAAATATTAAATTAACATACAAAATCGGCATATAATAAACCGGACTGAACCGGTTATGAGCCAGAATCAACCAATCTGAACTGTTTTAAACAGGATGGAACCTGTTAGGGCCGGATGGAACCGGTTTGAACCGGCTCGAACCGGATAAAACCTGTCCAATAATGAATTTCCATACAAAATCTGCATGCAATTGAACCTGTTATCAACCAGTATCAACTCCTCTGGACCGGTCTGAACCGGATCGAACCAGTTAGAACCGCATGCAACCGGTTTGAACCGGTTTAAAGCGGATTATCCCTGTCAAATAATAAAGTAACAAGCACAATCTGCATATAATAAACCGGTTTGAACCGGAGATTAAACAGACTCAACTCATCTGGACTGGTCTGAACCGGATGGAACCAGTTAGGACCCGATGGAACCGGTTTCAACCTCTTTAAACCTGATAAAATCAGTCAAATAATGAATTAAGAAACATTTTCGGCATATAATAAACCGGTTTGAACCGGATATGAACCAGTCTCAACTCCTCTGGACTGGTCTGAACCGGATGAAACCAGTTGGATCCGAATGGAGCCGATTTGAACCGGCTTAAACCGGATGAAACAAGTGAAATAAAGAACTAAGATACATTATCGGCATGGAACAAACCGGCTTCAACCGCTTATGAACCAGTATCAACTCCTCTGGACCGGTCTAAACCGGATGGAACCAGTCAGAACCGGATGAAACCAGTTAGAACCGGAAGGAACCGATTTGAACCGGTTTAAACCGGATAAAAACTCTCAAATGAAGAATTAATATACATTCTTCGCATGCAACAAACCGGCTTGAACGGGTTATGAACCAGTATCAACACCTCTGGACTGGTCTGAACCGGATGGAACCAGTTAGAACCGGATGGAACCGGTTTGAACCAGTTTAAGGCAGATAAAACCGATCAAATGCGGAATGAACATACATTATCGGCATGGAATAAACAGGTTTCAACCGGTTATGAACCAGTATCAACGCCTCTGGACCGGACTGAACCGGATGTTACCAGTTAGAACCGGATTGATCCGGTTTCATCTCGTTTATACCGGTTAAACCTGTCAAATAAAGAATTAAGATACATTCTCGGCATGGAATAAACCAATCTGAACCGGTTATAAACCAGTATCAACTCCTCTGGACTGGTCTGAACCGGACGGAACCAATTAGAACCGGATTGAACCGGTTAGAACCGGTTTGAACCGGATAAAACCTCTCCAACAAGAAATTAACATCCAAATCGCCATGAAATGAACCGGTTTCAACCGGTTATGAACCGGGATCAACTCCTCTGGACCAGTCTGATCTGAATGGAACCAGTTAGAACCGGATAGAACCGGTTTGAACCGCATTGAACCATATAAAACCTGTCAAATGAAGAATTAACGTATATTATCGGCATGGAATAAAATGGCTTGAACCGGTTATGAACCAATATCAACTCCTCTGGACTGGTCTGAACCGGATGGGACCAGTTAGAACCAGATCGACCGGTTTGAATCGGTTTGATCCGGATAAAACCTGTCCAATAATAAATTGGCATGCAAAATCTGTATCGAATAAATCGCTCTCAAGCGGTTTCGAACCAGTATCATCTCCTCTGGACCTTTCTGAACCGGATGGAACCTGTTCGAACCGGATGGAACCGGTTTGAATCGGTTTATACCGGATAAACCCTCTCAAATTAAGAATTAGCATACATTTTCGGCATGGAATAAACCGGTTTGAACCGGTTATAAACCAGTATCAACTCCTCTGGACAGGTCTGAACCGAATGGAACCAATTAGAACCAGCTTGAACCGGACAAAACCTATCCGATAATAAATTAACATGCAAAATCGGCATGGAATGAACCGGTTTGAACCGGTTATGAAGCAGTATCAACTCCTATGGACCGGTCTAAACCGGATGGAACCAGTTAGAACCGCATGCATCCGGTTTCAACCAGTTTAAACCTGATGGAACCTGCCAAATAAAGAATTATCATATATTATCGGCATGGAATAAACCGTATTAAACCTGTCCAACAATAAATTAACATGCAAAATCCGCATGGAATAAACCGGTTTGAACCGGATTTGAACCAGTATCAACTCCTCTGGACCGGTCTGAACCGTATGGAACCAGTTAAAACCGGATGGAACCGGTTTGAACCGGTTTAAACCGGATAAAATCTGTCCAATAATGAATTAACATACAAAATCGGCATGGAATAAACCGGTTTGAACCGGTTATGAACCAGTATCAACTCCTCTGGTCTGGTCTGAACCGGATGGAACCGGTTAGAACCGGATGGAACCGGTTTGAACCGGTTTAAAGCGGATTAGTCCTGTCAAATAATAAAGAAACAACCAAATCTGCATCTAATAAACCGGTTTGAACCAGTTATAAAACAGAATCAACTCCTCTGGACTGGTCTAAACCGGATGGAACCATATAGAACCCGATGGACGCGGTTTCAACCGGTTCAAACCGGATAAAATCAGGCATATAGTGAATTAACATACATTTTCGGCATATAATAAACCGGTTTGAACCCGTTATGAACCAGTTTCAACTCCTCTTGACTGGCCTGAGCCGGATGGAACCAGTTAGAACCGGTAGGAAACGGTCTGAACCGGTTTGAACCGGATAAATCGTGGCCAATAATGAATCAACATACAAAATCGGCATGGAATACACCGGTTTCAAAAGGTTTTGAAAAAGTATCAACTCCTCTGCATTGGTCTGAACTAGATGGATCCAGTTAGAACCCGATGGATCCGGTTTGAAACGGTTTGAACCCGATAAAACCTGTCAAAAAAAGAATTAAGATACATTACGGCATGGAATAAACTACTTTGAAATAGTTATAAACCAGTATCAACTCCTCTGGAGTGGTCAGAACCGGATAGTACCAGTTAGAACCGGATGGAACCGGATTGAACCGGTTTAAAGAGGATTAAACCTGTCCAATAATAAATAAACATTCACAATCTACATAAATTAAACCGGTTTGAACCGGTTTTGAACCAGTATCAACTCCTCTGGACTGGTCTGAAGCGGATGGAACCACTGAGGACCCGACAGAATCAGTCAAATGAAGAATTAAAATACATTATCGGCATGGAATAACCGGCTTGAACCAGTTGTGAACCAGTATCAACTCCTCTGTACTGGTCTCAAGCGAATGGAACCAGTTAGAACCGGATGGAACCGGTTTGAAACGGTTCAAACCGGATAAAACCTGTCCAATAACGAATTAACTTAGAAAATCGGCATGGAATAAACCGGTTTCAGACGGTTATGAACCAGTATCAACTCCTCTGGACCGGTATGAACCGGATGGAACCAGTTAGAAGCGGATGGAACCGGTTTCAACCGGTTTAAAGCGGATTAACCCTGTCGAATAATATTTACAAACAAAATCTGCATTTAATGAACCGGTTTGAACCGGCAATGAAACAGAATCAGCTCATCTGGACTAGTCTCAACCGGATAAAACCAGTTAGAACCCGATGGAACCGGTCTCAATCGGTTCGAACCGGATAAAATCAGTCAAAAACTAAATTAACATACATTATCGGCATTGAATAAACCTGTTCGAAAAAGGATAAAACCTGTATTATAATGAATTAACATACAAAATAGGCATAAATAAACCGGATGGAACCGGATATGAACCAGTATCACCTCCTCTGGACAGGTCTGAACCGGATGGACCAGTTAGAACTGGATGGAACCAGTTTGAACCGGATAAAACCTGTGGAATAATTAACTAACATACAAGATCTGCATGGAATAAACCTGTTTGAACCGGTTATGAACCAGCATCAACTGATCTGGACTGGTCTGAACCGGATGGAACCAGTCAAAACCGGATGGAACCGGTTTGAACCGGATTGAACCAGTTGAAACCTGTCCAGTAATGAATTAACATAGAAAATCGGCATGGAACAAACCGGTTTGAACCGGTTATGAACCAGTATCAACTCATATGGACTGGTTTGAACCGGATGGAACCAGTTGGAATCGGATGGAACCGGATTCAACCGGTTTAATGCGGATAAAACTTGTCCAATAATTAGTTAACATTAAAAATCGGCATGGAACAAAACGGTTTGAACCGGTTATGAAACGGTATCAACTCCTCTGGACTGGTCTGAAACGGATGGAACCAGTTGGAACTGAATGGAACCGGTTTCAACCGGTTCAATCCGGATAAAACCTGTCTAATAATGAATTGACATACAAAATCGGCATATAATACACCGGTTTGAATCGGTTATGAACCAGTATCAACTCCTCTGCACCGGTCTGAACCGCATATAACCAGTTAGAACCGGGTGGCACAGGTTTGAACCGGTTTGAACCCGATAAAATATGTCAAATACACAATTAACATACATTATCGGCATGGAATAAACAATTTTGAAACGGTTATGAGCCAGTATCAACTCCTCTGTACTGGCCTGCACCGGATGGAACCAGTTAGACCCCGATGGAACCGGGTTGAACCGGTTTCAACCGGATAAAACCTGTTCAATAATGAAGTAACATTCACAATCGGCATTAAATGAATCGGTTTGAACCTATTATGAACCACTGTCAACTCCTCTGCAATGGTCTGAACCGGATGGAAGCAGTTAGAACCGGATGGAACCCGTTTGAACCGGTTTAAATCGGATAAAACCTGTCCAATAATGAATTAACATACAAAATATGCATAAAATAAACCGGTGTGAACCGGTTATGAACCAGAATCAACTCGTCTGGACTGGTCTGAACCGGATGGAACCAGTTAGAACCGGATGGAATCGGTTTGAACCGGATAAAAATTATCCAATAATGAATTAACATACAAAATCGGCATCGAATAACCCGGTTTGAACTGGTTACGAACCTGTATCAACTCCTCTGGACCGGTCTGAACCGGATGGAACCAGTTATAACCGGATGGAACCGATTTGAACCGGTTTAAGCCTGATTAAGCCTGTCAAATAAATAATTAACATACATCATCGGCATGGAATAAACTGGTTTGATCCGGTTATGAACCAGCATAAACTCCTCTGGGCTGGTCGGAACCGGATGGAACCAGTTAGAAGTGGATGTAACCGGTCTGAACCGGATAAAACGTGTCCATATGATGAATTAACATACAAAATCGGCATGGAATAAACCGGTTTGAACCGGTTATGAACCAGTATCAACTCATTTTGACTGGTCTAACCGAATAAAACCAGCTGGAACGGGATGGAACCTGTTTGAACAGGTTTACACCGGATAAAACCTGACAAATGTAGAATTAACATACATTATCAGCATGCAATAAAGCGGTTTGAACCGGTTTTGAACCAGTATCAACTCCTATGGCCCGGACTGAACCTAATGGAACCAGTTAGAAGTGGATGTAACCGGTTTGAACCGGATCAAACGTGTCCATATGATGAATTAACATACAAAATCGGCATGGAATAAACCGGTTCGAACCGGTCATGAACCAGCATCAACTCCTCTGGACTGGCCTGAGCCGGATGGGATCAGTAAGAATCGGTCAGAACCGGTTTCAACCGGTTTGACCTCATAAAACCTGTGGAATAATGAGTTAACAAACAAAATCGGCATGGAATATAAAGGTCTCAACCAGTTATAAACCAGTACCAACTCCTCTGGACTGGTCTGAACCGGATGGAACCAGTTGGAACCGGATGGAACCTTTTTGAACCGGTTCAAACCGGTTGAAAACTGTCCAATAATGTATTAACATACAGAATCGGCAACGAATGGACCGGTTTGAACCGATTATGACCCTGTATCAACTACTCTCGACTGGTCTGAACCGGATGGAACCAGTTAGAACCGGATGGAACTTCTTTAACCGGTTTGAAGCCGATAAATCCTTTCGAATATTGAGTCAACATACAAAATCGGCATGGAATAAACCGGTGTCAACCGGTAATGATCCAGAATCAACTCATCTGGACTGGACTGAACCGGATAAAACCTGTCCAATAATAAATTAACATACGAAATCGGCATGGAATAAACCGGTTTGAACCGCTTGTGAACTAGTATCAACTCCTCTGGACCGGTCTGAACCGGATGGAACCAGTCAGAACCGGATAGAACCGGTTTGAACCGGTTTTAACCTGATGAAACCTGTCAAATAAAGAATTAACATTCATTATAGGCATGGAATAAACGGGTATGAACCGGTTATGAAAAAGTATCAACTCCTGTGGACTGGTCTGAACCGGATGGAACCAGTTAGAACCGGACGGAACAGGTCTGAACCGGTTTGAACCGGATAAAGCATGTCCTGTAATGAATTAACATTCAAAATCGGCATGAGATAAACCGGTTTGAACCGGTTATGAACCAGTTTCAACTCCTCTTGACTGGTCTAACCGAACGCAACCAGTTGGAACGGGATGGAACCTGTTTGAACCGGTTTCAGCCGGATAAAACCTGTCAAATCAAGAATTCACATACATTTTCCGCATGGAATGATCCGGTTTGAACCGGTTTTCAACCAGTATCAACTCCTCTGGACTGGTCTGAACCGGATGCAACCAGTTAAATGCGGATGGAGCCGGTTTCAACCGCATAGATCCTGTCCTATGATGAATAAACCTACAAAATTGGCACGGAATAAACCGGTTTGAACCGGTTATGAACCAGTATCAACTCCTCTGGACCGGACTGAACCGGATGGAACCGGTTAGAACCGGATGGAACCTTTTTGAACCGGTTTCAACCGGATAAGACCTGTGGAATAATGAGTTAACAAACAAAATCGGCATGGAATATACCGGTTTGAACCGGTTTTGAACCAATATCAACTCATCTGGACTGGTCTGAACCGGATGGAACAAGCTGGAACCGGATGGATCCGGTTTGAACCGGTTTAAACCGGTTGATAACTGTCCAATGATGAATTAACATACAAAATTGGCATGGAATAAACCGGTTTGAACCGGTTATGACCCAGTATTAACTGCTCTCGACTGTCTGAACCGGATCGAAAAAAGTCAGAACCGGATGGAACCGGTTTGCAACGGTTTGAACCGGATAAAACCTGTCCCGTGATGAATTAGCATACAAAATGGTCATGGAATAAACCGGTTTGAACCGGTTATGAACCAGTATCAACTCCTCTGGACTTGTCTGAACTGGATGGAACCAGCTGAACGGGATGGAACCGGGTTGAACCGGTTTAAACCAAATAAATCATATCAAACAAAGAATTAACATATATTATCGGCAGGGAATAAATCGGTTTTCACCGGTTGTGAACCAGAATCAACTCCTCTGGACTGGTCTGAACCGGATGGAACCAGTTAGAACCGGATGGAACCTGTTTGAACCGGTTTGAACTGAATAACACCTATCCTCTAATGAATTAACATAGAAGAACGGCATTTATTCAAACGGTTTGAACCGGTTATGAAACACTATCAACACCTCTGGACTGGTCTGAGAGGGATGGAACCAGTTGGAACTGGATGGAACCGGTTTGAACCGGTTGAAACCGGATAAAACTTGTCTAATAATGAATTGACATACAAAATCGGCATAGAATACACCGGTTTGAACCGTTTATGAACCAGTATCAACTCCTCTGCACCGGTCTGAACCGCAGATAACCAGTTAGAACCGGGTGGAACACGTTTGAACCGGTTTCAACCCGATAAAATATGTCAAATACACAATTAACATACATTATCGGCATGGGATAAGCCGGTTTTAAACGGTTATCAACCAGTATCAACTCCTCTGGACTGGCCTGAACCGGATGGAACCAGTTAGACCTCAATGGAACCGGTTTGAACCGGTTTAAAGCGGGTAAACCCTATCCAATAATGAAGTAACATTCACTATCGGCATGGAATGAATTGGTTTGAACCGATTATGAACCAGTATCAACTCCTCTGCATTGGTCTGAACCGGATGGAAACAGTTAGAACCAGATGGAACTCGTTTGAACCGGTTTAAATCGGATTACACCTGTCCAATAATGAATTAAGATACAAAATCGGCATAAAATAAACCGGTGTGATCCGGTTATGAACCAGAATCAACTCATCTGTACTGGTCTGAACCGGATGGAACCAGTTAGAACCGGATGGATCCGGTTTGAAACGGATAAAAATTATCCAATAATGAATTAACATACAAAATCGGCATGGAATAGACCTGTTTGAACCGGTATGAACCGGATAACACCTATCCTATAATGAATTAACATAGAAGAACGGCATGGAATAAACCGGTTTCATCCAGTTATGAACCAGTGTCACCTGCTCTGCACTGGTCTGAACCGAATGGAACCAGTTAGAACCGGATGGAACAGGTTTGAATCGGTTTGAACCGGATAAAACCTCTCCTATAATGAATTAACATACAAAATCGGCATGGAATAAACCGGTTTGAACCGGTTATGAACCAGTATCAACTCCACTGGACTGGTCTAACCGAATGTAACCAGTTGGTACGGGATGGAATCGGTCTGAACCGGTTTAAATCGGATAAGACCTGTCATATATACAATTAATATACATTATCGGCATTGAATAAACCGGTTTGAACCGGTTTTGAACCAGTATCAGCTCATCTGGACTTGTCTGAACCTGATGGAACCAGTTAGAGCCGGATGCAACCGGTTTGAACCGGATAAAACCTGTCCTATAAATAGTTAAGATACAAAATCGGCATGGAATAAACCCGTTTGAACCAGTTCTGAACAAGTATCACCTCCTCTGGACTGGTCTGAAGCGGATGGAACCAGTTAGAACCGGATGGAACCGGTTTGAACCGGTTTAAACCGGATAAAACCTGTGGAATAATGAATTAACATACAAAATCGGCATGGAATAAACCGGTTTGAACCGGTTTTGAACCAGTATCAACTCCTCTGGACCGGTCTGATCCGGATGGAATCAGTTAGAACCGGATGAATCCGGTTTGAACCGGTTTGAACCGTTAATACCTGTCCAATAATGAATTAACATACAAAATCGGTATGAAATAAACCGGTTTGAACCGAATATTAACCAGTATCAACTCCTCTGGACTGGTCTGAACCGGATGGAACCAGTTGGAACCGGATGGAACCGGTTTTAACCGGTTTGAAGCGGATAAAACATGTCTAATAATGAGTTAACGTACTAAATCGGCATGTAAAAAAGCGGTTTCAACCGGTTATGAAACAGTATCAACTTCTCTGTACTGGTCTGAACCGGATGGAACCGTTGGAACTGGATGGGCACGGGTTGAACCGGTTAAAACCGGATAAAACCTGTCCTATAATGAATTAACATACAAAATCGGCATGGAATAAATCGGTTTGAACCGGTCAGAACCGGTTCGGAAGCGGCCGCAAATGGTCAATACTGGTTGGAACCTGTTTGAACCGGTTCGATCCAGTTTGACCCTGTGTAAACCGGTTAAAACCCGTCCAAACGAAACTTTTTACTTGAAATCCTCAGAACCGGGTAGAACCGGATGGAACATGTTTGATCTTTTTCTAACCGGTTTGAACCGGTTTATACCTGTTAAAACGTAGCATAAATCGGTCCACAAATGACTTCTTACATGCAATCGGCATGGCCCAAACTGGTTAGAACCGGTTTGGAACCGGCTCCAACTGGTCGGAACTGGTCGGAACCAGATGGAACCGGTTTGAACCGGTTCTAATCGGTTTGACCCGGTCTAAACCGGTTAAAACCCTTCAGAAGGGGCTTGTAGCATGACATTGACATGTCCAAACCGGTTACAACCGGTTTGGAACCGGTCAGAACTGGAGAGAACCGGAGGGAACCGGTTTGAACTGGTTCTAACCGGTTTCAACCGGTTTGAACCGGTTAAAACCCAGAATAAATCGGTCCACATAGAAATTTTTACATGAAGTCGGCATGACCCAAACCGGTTAGAACCGGTTTGGAACTGTTCCATACTGGAGAGAACTGGCTGGAACCGGATGGAACCGGTTTGAACCGGTTTAACCGGTTTGACCCGGTTTACCCCGGTTAAAACCCTTCGAGTAAGGGCTTCTTACATGAAATCGAAATGTCCTACACCGTTTAGAACCGATTTAAAACAGGTCAGAACTGGTCAGATCTGGTTAGAACCGGATGGAACCGGTTTCAACTGGATCTATCCGCATTAAACCGGTTCAAACCACTTTAAACGTAGTATAAATCGGTCCACAAAGGACTTTTTACATGCAATCGGCAAGGCCCAAACCGGTTGGAACCGTTTGGGAACTGGCCCCAACAGGATAGAACTGGCTGGAACCGGATGGAACCTCTTTGAACCGGTTCTAACCGGTTTGACACGGTTTAGACAGGTTAAAACCCTTCCAGAAAGGGCTTGTTACATGAAATCGGTCTGTCCTAAACAGGTTAGAACCGGTCTGGAACCGGTCAGAACTGGTCAGAACTGGTTGGAACCGGATGGAACCGGTTTGAACTGGTTCTAACCGGTTGAAACCGGTTAAAACCTAGTTTAAATCGATCCACAAAGGACTATTTACATGCAATCGGCATGGCCCAAACCGGTTAGAACCGGTCTGGAATCGGCCCCAAATGGTCAAAACTGGTTGGAACAGGATGGAACCGGTTTGAACCGGTTCTAACCAGTTTTAACCGGTTTAAACCGGTTAAAACCCTTCCAGAAAGAACTTGTTACTTGAAATCGACATGTCCTAAACCGGTTTGAACCGGTTTGGAACCGGTCAGAACTGGTCAGAACCGGATGAAACCGATTGGGACCGGTTTGAACTGGTTCTCACCGGTTTGAACCGGTCTATACCTGTTAAAACCTAGTTTAAATCGGTCCACACAGGACTTTTTACATTCAATCGGTTTGGCCCAAACTGGTAAGGTCCGGTTCTTAAACGGCCCCAACTGGTCAGAAATGGTTGGAACTGGATGGAACCTATTTGAACGGGTTGTAACTGGTTCGACCCGGTTTAAACCGGTTTAAATCCTTCCAGAAAGGATATGTTACATGAAATCGACATGTCCTAAACCGGTTAGAACCTGTTTGAAACTGGTCGGAGTTGGTAAGATCTGGTTAGAACCGGATGAAACCGGTTTGGACTGGTTCGAACCGATTTGAACCGGTTTATACGCGTTTGAAGCGATCATAAATCGTTCCACAATGGACTTTTTACATGGAATCGGCATTGCTCAAACTGGTAAAAACCGGTTTGAACCGGCCGCATCTGGTTGGAACTGGTTGGAATCGGATGGAACCGGTTTGAACCGGTTCGAACCGGTTTGACTCGATTTAAACCGGGTTAGAACCGGATTGAAACCGGTGAGAACTGTTCATAACTGGTTGGAACCGGATGGGTTCGGTTTCTATTGGTTCTAAGCGGTTTGAACCTTTTTTAAACCGGTTCAAACCTAGTATAAATCGGTCCACAAAGGACATTTTACATGCATTTGGCATGCCCAGACCGGTTGGAACCGGTTTGGAACCGGCCCCAGCTGGTTAGAACTGGCTGGAAATGAATGGAACCGGTTAGAACCTGTTCTAACCGGTTTGACCCGGTTCAACCCGGTTAAAACCCTTCCAGAAAGGATTTGTTACATGAAATCGACATGTTCTAAGACAGTTAGAACCGGTTTGGAAGCGGTCAGAACTGGCTAGAACTGGTTTGAACCGGATGGAACCGGATGGAACCGGTTCTAACCGGTTTGACCCCGTTGAAACCCGTTAAAACTCTTCCAGAAAGGGCTTGTTACATGAGATCGACATTTCCTAAACCGGTTTGAACCGGTTTGAAACAGGTCAGAACTGGTCAGAACTGATTAGAACCGGATGGAACCTAATTGAACTGGTTCTAACCGGTTTAAACAGGTTAAAACCTATTTTAAATCGGTCCACAAAGGACCATTTACATGCAATCGGCATCGCCCAAACCGGTTAAAACCGGTTTGGAACCGGCCCCAACTGGTTAGAACTGGTTGGAACAGGATGGAAACGGTTTGAACCGTTTCTAACCGGTTTGACCCGCTTTGAACCGGTTAAAACCAATCCAGGAAGAAATTGTTTCTTGAAATCGGCATGTCCTAAACCGGTTTCAACCGGTTTGGAACCGGTCAGAACTGGTCAGAACCGGATAGAACCGGATGGAACCGGTTTGAACTGGTTCTAACCGGTTTGAACCGGTCTATACCTGTTAAAACCTAGCATAAATCTGTCCAAAAAGGACTTTTTACATGCAATCGGTTTGGCCCCGACTGGTAAGAACCGGTTTGCAACCGGCCCCTACTGGTCAGAAATGGTTGGAACTGGATGGAACCTGTTTGAACCGGTTCTAACCGGTTTGACCCGGTTTAAATCCTTCCAGAAAGGACATGTTAGATGAAATCGACATGTTCTAAACCGGTTAGAACCGGTTTGGAACCGGTCGGAGTTGGTAAGATCTGGTTAGAACCGAATGGAACCGGTTTGAACTGGCTTTAGCCGGTTTGAACCGGTTCAAACCGTTTAAAACCTAGTAGAAATCGGTCCACAAAGGACATTTTACATGCAATCGGCATGGCATGAACCGGTTAGAACCGGTTTGGAACCGTCCCCAACTGGTTGGAAATTTTTGGAGCCGGATGGAACCGGTTTGAACCGGGTCTAAGCGGCTTGACATGGTTTAAACCGGTTAAAACCCTTTCAGAAAGGGCTTGTTACATGAAATCGACATGTCCTAAACCGGTTAGAACCGGTTTGGGACCGGTCAGAGTTGGTCAGATCTGGTTAGACTTTTTACATGTAATCGGCATGGCAAAAACCGGTCAGAACCGGTTTGGAACCGGATCCAACTGGATAGAACTGGTTGGAACCGGATGGAACCGGTCTGAACCGGTTCTAACCCGTTTGACCCGTTTTAAACCGGTTTAAGTCTTTCCAGAAAGGACTTGTTACATGAAATCGACATGTCCTAAACCGGATAGAACCGGTTTGGAACCGGTCAGATTTGGCCACATCTGGTTAGAACCTGATGGAACCGGTTTGAACTGGTTTTAACCTGTTTGAACCGGTTTAAACCGGTTAAAACCTATTATAACTCGGTCCAAAAAGGACTTTTTACATGCAATCGGCATGGCCCAATTGTGGTTGAAACCGGTTAGGAACCGGCCCCAACTGGTTAGAACTGGCTGGAACCGGTCCTAACCGATTTGTGCCATGCTGATTGCATGTTAGAAGTCCTTTGTGGACCGATTTATACTAGGTTTTAACCGGTTTAAACCGGTTCAAACCGGTTAGAACCAGTTCAAACCGGTTCCATCCGGTTCCATCCAGTTCAGACCAGTTCTGACCGTTTCCAAACCGGTTCGAACCGGTTTAGGACATGCCGATTTCATGTAACAAGTCCTTTATGGAAGGGTTTTAACCGGTTTAAACCGGATCAAACCAGTTAGAACCTGTTCAAACTGGGTGCATCCAGTTCCATCCAGTTCTGCCCAGTTGGGGCCGGTTGTACCCGGTTTGGGCCATGCCGATTGCATGTAGAAAGTCCTTTGTGGACCGATTTCTACTAGGTTTTAAACGGTTTCAAACCGGTTAGAACCAGTTCGAGCCGGTTCCATCCTTTTCTAAACAGTTCTGTCCAGTTCTGACCGGTTCCAAATCGGTTCTGACCGGTTTAGGACATGCCGATTTCACGTAAAAAGTCCTTTCTGAAATTGTTTTAACCGGTTTAAACCGGGTGAAACCGGTTAGAACCGGTTCAAACCGGTTCCATCGGGACCCAACCAGTTCTGATCAGTTGGGGCCGGTTGCAAACCGGTTCTAACCGGTGTGGGCCATGCCGATTGCATGTAAAAAGTCCTTTGTGGATCGATTTAAACTAGGTTTTAACCGGTTTCATCCGGTTAGAACCAGTTCAAACCGGTTCCATTCGGTTCCAACCAGTTCTGGCCAGTTCTGACCGGTACCAGACCGGTTCTAACCGGTTTTGGACAGGCCGATTTCATGTAACAAGTCCTTTCTGGACGGGTTTTAACCTGTTTAAACCATGTCAAACCGGATAGAACCGGTTCAAAGCTGTTCCATCCGGTTCCAACCAGTTCTAACCAGTTGGGGCCAGTTCCCAACCGGTTCCAACCGGTTTGGGCCTTGCCGATTGCATGTAAAAATTCCTTTGTGGACCGATTTATACTAGGTTTTAACTGGTTTAGACCGGTTCAAACCGTTTAGATCCAGTTGAAACTGGTTCCATCCGGTTCCAATCAGTTCTGACTAGTTCAGCCCGGTTCCAAACCGGTTCTAACCGGTTTAGGACAGCCCGATTTCATGTAACAAGTCTTTTCTTGAAGGGTTTTAACCGTTTTAAACCGGGTCAATCCGGTTATAGCCGGTTTAAACCGTTTCCATCCGGTTCCAACCAGTTCTGACCATTTGGGGCCGGTTCCAAACCTTTTCCAACCGGTTTGGGCCATGCCGATTGCATGTAGAAAGTCCTTCGTGGACCGATTTGTACTAGGTTTTAACTGGTTTAAACCGGTTCAAACCGGTTAGAACAAGTTCAAACCTGTTCCTTCCGGTTCTAACCAGTTCTGACCTGTTCTGCCCGGTTCCAAACCGGTTCTAACCGGTTTAGGACTGGCCGATATCATGTAACAAGTCCTTTCTGGAAGGGTTTTAACCCTTTTAACCCGGGTCAAAACGGTTTGAACCGGTTCAAACCGGTTCCATCCGATTCCAGCCAGTTCTAACCAGTTGGGGCCGCTTCCAAACCGGTTCTAACCGGTTTGGGCCATGCCGATTGCATGTAAAAACTCCTTTGTGGACCGATTTATATTAGGTTTTATCAGATTGACTAGAGTCTAGTAATAATGTTTCTGACATTTTTTATATAAAATCATTACAAAAATTTATATCAAATCGTGATGTAAAGTTTCGTATTCGTCAGATTTTAATAAATTTTCTGATCTCAAATTATCGAGTATGTCAATAATTTCATTGTCAATTTTAAGACCAACATTTCCAGCTTCTTTTGATGATATCAATAGCATTAATCTGCCTATCATTTCAGTAACTGATGAAAATATTCTAACACCAGTTCCTTTTTTTTCAGTTAACCTTCTATCAAGTTCTCTATAATCATCAACCAATCGACTTAATTCAGTTTGTCTTTCAATAGGATCCATATCCCTTGGAACAACTTTATCAGCTTTCATACGTTCTTCATCTAGATATTTTGCCTCGGTAATTAAGTTATTGTTAGTATTTTTGTATCGGCTTTCTTTTATTCTACTAATAACTTTGATATAAAGATCAGCAATAATCCAATGTCGATATTTTTCAATACTGTTGAGGTAGTTTTCATTTTCTAGTTTTACATCGTCAAGATGTATCTTACTTTCTTCTTTTATTTTTTCTAGCTCTTCAATTCTTTCTTCGGATTTGTAATCATCTTTTATAACCTCTCGTACTCTCACAGCTTTAAAATTATATTTTTCATTAAAAATTTTTTACTCATTATCTGTTATTTTGCCATTTATATTTTCTAAATTAATGTCAAATCTTTCTTTTTCTTGAACATCTAATCCATGTTCTTTTTTCCGTGCTTCTTTTTTAGCTTTTTCTTCTTCTTCTCTCTCTCTCTCTCTCTCTCTCTCTCTCTCTCTCTCTCTCTCTCTCTCTCTCTCTCTCTCTCTCTCTCTCTCTCTTCTAAGTTCTTCTTCTTGTTCTAACCTTCTCTCAATCGGTCCAACTACTGCTTCTTCTGCTAATCTTCGTTGAAGCTCTAGTGGATTGTTCAACAACCTTCTTAGTTCAGTTTGTCTTGCAGCAGGATTAGCTATATGCGCTGTAAGTAACTCAGCTAATCTTTTTTTCTCCGCATCAGATCTAGCAATAATTCCTCTAGCAGTTGCTTCTTGTTGTTCTTTAACTAGTCCGAGTAAACCTTTTTCCTGTAGTCGCTTAAGTTCTTCTTCTGATAATGGTTTAGTTTCAGGTTGTTTTCAAAGTAAAGCTTCAGTAATTGGTTTGAGAGCGGTGGCTGTTGTTTCTGCTGCAACCACTTGGCCACGTCGTGCTTGCTGTACTTGCTGTTTAAATTTTGCCTGAGATTGCGCAAGTTTTTTTTAGATTTTCTATATGTTTTCTATACTTTGCTTGTCTTTCCATTAATTATATACTATTTTGTATAAAAATTACTGTAGATATTTTTCAATACAACATCGAAACATTTTACTCGTATCATTTGTTAATTTATCAAACAAAAAAGTCATATTTATTTGCCGTTGCTTTATGATATAATTCAATAAATTTATCTTTTGTTACATCACCACATTGCTCGTTTGCGATATTTCTAACGTCAACATTGTCAAGTCCTGGAAATAATATAAAACAACCAGTATTTCGCCTAATAAATCTGTCAACATTATAAAAACCCTGGGCGAGATAAATAGAATTACATTTTTTATTTCGCGACAGTGAAAAATATGATCTTATTTTATTCATTTCCTCATTGTTCAGCGGAATATCATCAAAAACAACTGTCTTGCGTTCAGACGAATCAAGTTGATTAACTGGAATAAGTTCTTCTGGTTGTCTGATAATAAAAAAATCTTCGCCAGCCTCAAGATCATCACAAAGTTTGTTATTATAATTGTTAAGTAGCTCGTATTTATCTTGCTGCGGGTTAATCGTATAAATATAAACGCGATCGTAATTAAAATTATCTCCTAGAAGTAAATTCATAAGCAAGTTTGTTTTCCCCGATCCAGTTCTTCCAACAATAAGATAATGACAATCTGGAAGTTCATTGTTATGTTTATGTTTCACCAAACGTTCTGTATCAAAATTTAATATCGATGATTTTGCCATTATTGTTATATAAGTTTATGCTATATAATTTTGTCAGACGAAAAATAAATAATGAGCTATTACACAAAATTTGGAACATTAGTAGGAGATTCATCAGCTGAAAGTACAACAATAACAGACGGTAAGGTTGATTTATCAGGCTATCTAAAAAAATCCGGCGACACAATGACGGGAAACCTGTTTATGTCAAATCAACGAGTATTAGAGTTAGAAACAGATTATCCGCCAATAAATGTCGTTGATACACAAGCTGTTAGTTATGCGCAACTTAAATTAGTCGACAACAATAAACTAGATAAATCTGGTGGAATTTTAAGCGGTAACTTAGATATGTCAGGAAAAAAATTATAAATTTGGAGACCAGGTATCCACCAGCAAACTGAAATCAAACTCAAGCGGTAAGTTATTTGCAGTTAAAGTATGTTGATGATAACAAACTTGATAAAATAGGTGGGACAGTTACAGGTAACATCAATATGTCAGGAAAAAAAAATGATAGACCTTGGAAACCCAGCTTCAGAATCAGACGCAGCAACAAAAAAATACGTCGACGATCAAGAATCTAAGTACGTATTAGTCAACGTGGTATAATGCGAGCATTTCTCAATATGAACAATAATGGTATTAATAATCTCAGAACACCAGGAACAGATTTTGACGCGGCAACAAAGAAATATGTAGACGATAAGGAAATTCCTATAACAACTTCGTTAGCTACAATTAATAATGAAATGACTACGCTAAGTACTAATTTTTCTAATCACTTACAAACGTTCTTAAATTTTCGTAGAAATATAAACAAATCTATTAATGAATTTTTTGGAAGTAAAGCGGTTGTAGATATTAAACTCTCTGATATTAACACAAAACTAGACGATATTGTTAGCGGAATTCCTGGTATCATTGAAAAAACAAATCTAGTAACAGAGTTACTTGCTAAAATTTCTCACAAGCAGATCATCAATATGGTATACACAGTAGCATCAGGATCATCAACATGGACACCGCGCGATAGAACTCTCGAACATACCGCAGAAGTAACTGGGTTATACAGGCTATTCGTGTACGATTTGGTAATTACTTCGATTACTTTAGATTCCGAACCACTAAATGTATATACTGATCCTCTACTGGTGAGGCTATATAAGAACACCAAAGAAACATTTACGTTAATAACAAATGAAAAGCTTCCAAAATATTACTGGTGGTGTTTGGAATTCGTAGCTGAAACTGGCACTATTAAATAAAATATGTAAACAAATATTATATAATGAAAAAACATATAGTTGATTTCAATCATATTTCAGAAAAAATTCCAAAACAAGATGTGGAAGCTCTAATGCAATATTATAAATATTATCATAAAAAACTTTGGTGTGTAAAAAAATGTTACAAATACTATAACAGAATACTTCGAATGATATCATATTTGCCACTGTTAATGACTAGCTCTGGTATAATTTCAAGTGGAGCATCATTAAACCGTTTTTGTTAATAATATCTGGTGTCGGTGTTTCTCTTGCAACAGCGTGTAAAAAAATTGAGCCTCGTCTTGCGACTAAAAAAAAAAAACGCTTGTAAAACAGCAAGTATCACCTATAAAAAATTATTTGATCAAATACGATCTTATTTGCGGGGTATAAAATATGATATGGACGATTTAATACGTGAGTTCCGTATTATTGACAGTATGTTAACAGATATTCTGCCAATGAGAGTCAGCAGATATGAAAAAGATTATCATAAAATATGGGTTACAACAGAAGATGCTTAATTTTGTATAGCTTTAGTAATATCATTATCAAATAAAATATCATCTATATTGTCAATAAATGTCATCACATCATCTGCCCAACCCGCTATTCTCACATCATTTTCAGTCGCGAATAACCAAACTGACCCATATTTTGGTGATATATGATATCCAACTTTTTTAATACAATCGCTTATTATTTTAGTTTCTATACCAGTATAACTTGAGGCTGCTCTAATCGAATTAAATCTCTTACAAAATTTATTTCTCAGATGAAATCCAACATGTCGGATTGACTTATAGTGATACATTATATATAATATTTCATTTGTTTAATATGAAATTTTGTCTAAAACTATAAAAATAATAAGTATAGGGCTGTAATAGTAGTAGAATAAGGTAAGTTGTTCCTATCTCAGAGACCCCCTACCCCAACAAAACAAATTTTGTCAGAAATATGTTAGAAAAGCCTTATCATATGAAAGTTATCATTTTAAGCTAAAAAAAAAAAAAAGGCTGCTGACAAAAATGTTAACGTATAACTTTTTTTGGGGGGGTAGGGGCGTCTCTGAGAGAGGAACCTTACCTTATTCTACTACTTAGGTATTAAGGTTTTTAAGATTTAACTTTAAAATGCCATTATATACGTCAGAAACGTATGCTATGTTGTGGAATTCGCGAGAAGCGTTGTAAGGTCAAAGTTGTTTTCTGACTTTACTCGTATTTGTGAAAATACGGAAAAATGCTGCGAAGCAGATAATATTTATTCAATGTTTAAAATTACGTTGACAAATAAACCATAAATCTGCAATCCTATCATGGACTGTTGTAATGAAGCTATATAAAGTGAGTGATTACATTACGAAAACCCCTCCTTCTAAAAATAGATGCACTCACGTATCTGTTAATTCGGTTGGAAAGAAGGGTTTAGTTCATATACCGACTATAAATGAGCGATGTCTGTAATTTTATGCATTTTAGTGTGCTATGTATGAATAGTTACAGTAATGTTTTATCCGCAACAAAGTAATGAGGGCACTTGTGCATTTGCCCTCATGTACATGGTACAGGGGTTGTGTCAAACGGGTTTAGAAATCTTTGAAAGTGCCATTATTGTGAACTTTTAAAAAGTATATAAAAAAATAAATACAAAAATATATTTAAAAAATTATTAAGGGTAGTTGATTAAGCATTTTTACCAACTTGCAATTACAATAATGTAATCGAGTTACTCAGTTTAATTTTGTTACAATGCAGTTTCAATTCTCTTTTAGTCATGTGGCCAAATTAACTAAGAAAATGTTATACTAGAAAATAAAGTATTGCTTAAATCCAATGTTAAATGCAAATATGATTACTGGGAAATACAAGGCATAATTCAAATAAGAGAACACACATTATATATATATATATATATATATATATATATATATATATATATATATATATATATATATATATATATATATATATATATATATATATATATATATTGCATTTCTTGCTTCGTGTCAACTTCTCCCTGTTGAGCTCTCAATTCTCTCTGTTCTGTCCAAAAGTAGTAGTCACTTCTCCCGAAAATTCAAGTCTAGCTTGACCCCTGAACCAAGCTGAAAATATGATTGGTTTTGGACAATCAAACACTGCTTCTGATAATACATGTCATGGGGATTGCTTCGAAGTAAACAGCATTCATTCGTTTGGCTCCAATGATAATCTGCCTTTGATCAGTCCTGATCATGAAGTCTGTGAGTTAACACTTGATTCGCATGAGTGTCTGATGACAGCAGTTCATTCCCAAGAGCAATTTCAGCCAGTCATTGATCTGTCACAAGCACCATCATCAGAAGACAAAAGTGTTATGACCATTATGCTGCACTGCTCCAATTTACAGGAGGAAATGTTGCAATATTTCAAAGCATCTGATATTTTGAATACAACATTAAAGTTCAAGTTTGTAAATGAATGTGGGCATGATGCATATGGAGTATCAAGGGATGCCCATGCAGCATTTTGGAAATCATTTTTCTTGAGAAATGCAGATGGTGAGGTTTATCGCATACCTGTTTTATCTCAGGACTATGGCCAAGAAGAATGGGCGGCTGTGGGTAGAATTTTGATCAAGGATACAAGGAGCACAAATACTATCCAATAAGTTTGGCTCCAGCTTTTTATTGCAGTAGTACATAGGGAAAATTCTGTCACTCCACAATTATTGAAAGACTCATTCCTTTTATATATATCACAGTCAGAAAAGGATGTTATTGAGGCTCTTCTAACAGGAACACAGTATGACCAAGACAAACTACTTTGTCTACTTGATCACTTTCAGTGTCACAAAATCCCAGAACTGAGTGAGATGGCATCAACAGTTAGACAAACTGCACACAAAGTATTAATCCAAGAATCTAAATATGCCCTTGATGCTGTTAGTGGTGTTGGTGAAGGTGTTTGGCAAATTGATTTTCCAGATATTGAATCAATCATAGCCCTGTATGGGAGACTAGACCCAACCATCCCAAAAGAATAGAGTTGCTCCATGCTTCACCAAGAACAAAGGAGGAAAATGCTTCTATTGGATTTCTTCATAGATTTATTCGAGGCAGAAATAAAGCGCAGTTAAGAAAGTTACTCAGGTTTCTGACTGGATCAGATATAATTTGTGTCGATAAGATTGATGTTAAGTTTATTGTACGTTATGGAAAAGGAAGACTTCCCAGTGTCCACACTCGTGGGCCTATGTTAGAACTACCCTCAACTTATGCAAACGGGAGACAACTTTAAAAACTTATTACAAATTTAGCGACAGGATGAACAGATAAATATGTGGAGGACAACTATACTGCAATGGTACTATGAACGTCAACACATATTAATCAACAATCAGTATTATGAAAGATTAAATAGTAATGTAATCGTTGTGTATTCACCAGCGAGGTAGGGTTAAACTCCAATACTGTTAAGCTCCAGTACTATTCACCATTCATTAATCCATCTCAGTAATTGTTCTTTATATTATTCTTATGTTATTCAGTGGTTACTTTTTAACTTTAAGCTATTAAATGCACAAAAAACTCTTTTGGAAATTGTTTGTCCGAAATACACGTCGTTCCCCAATGTTAAAACTACTTTTCATGTAAGTAGTAATGGAGACCATGATTACAGCATCATTTACATGTAAGATAGAAAAAGTCTTGGCCCTACTAAATTTATAGTTAAGAAAACATTACAGAAGTTACATTATGTCATTATCCTTATTTTCCAACTTGCAGTAGAAAAATTCATATTTAGCATTTTGTTTGCACCAACACAGTAAAAACACCGTCAATTTTCTTTTTCTAACTTGATTTTATTATTTGTCATGCTAATTAATACAAACTCATCATATATGATTGTTCGTCTAGAGAATGAAAGATCTTCTGGTATTTGGAAAATGATTTTTTACTCAGACATTTTAACAATTTCTTCAAATGTATCATCTTTTGACCGAATACAGAGATCTTAGGATTGAAACTTTTCTCAAAGCATTGTAAAATAACGCTCCACAGTCATAAGTTCGATTAAGTAAAAGTTTAACGAATTCGCTATAGGAATATTTAATGTACACGGAAGCCATAAGTAATTTGTTTACTGTTCTTGTATACAAGATTGTGCCGAGCACACACGTGCAATGCACGATTATGTGTGTGTTCCATCTAATTGCTTGCAATAGATGTAGACTCTTCGATTATATAT
>JAECUM010063042.1:0-34067 GCA_016617855.1 Megalonaias nervosa
TGAAAGCAATACATTTGTTTGGTCAAACAAACCCCATTCTCATTATGTCTTGGAGACTCATGACCGTTCATATCAGGTTCTTTATCACTAATTGGTGATTCCGCCAAGCCCTTTCCAAGTTAAGATATTAAAGGACACCGGGGGTTCTCCGAGTGTTTTGTTAGCAGGTACTTATATTTTATGTCTGAGTAGTCTTCTTCTATTGAAAAAATATTCTTATTTAAGGAGTAGAGTACGGTTTTGTTACTGTTCGTCCCCATTTTGTCACAGTTTGGCATCATACTTAGTTTCCAGCCCCCTGACTGTTATAACAGTCACTACTTTACTTTATAATAGTATTCAGTTATTACTAGTCAATGACCTAGATGGACAAGCCTTGTTTGAACGTAATTTGACTTTAGAAAGATTTCATCAAACATTGAAGAATATGATTCGGTCATATTGCTTTAATACAGGAAAGAATTTGTATGAGTGTTTATTTGCCGTTGTTTGCTGTTAGGGAATCAGTTCATAAATTAATGGGGTTTTAATCCTTTTCAACTGGTTTTTCGACCTACTGTCCGTGAGGCACTGAAGTTATAAAAATAGAAACTCCTTTCAAATGAAGATTCAAAATTAATCTTCTTGGCTATGTCTGCGATTTCAAATATTAGTTCTCAAAGGCTTGTGAAGGAGTAGCAGGAACTAATCTTCATCATACTTAGTCGAAAAAGAAACTACAGATGACAGTAATAGAAAGGAAATGAGTTTACAGCCTGGCGATAAAGTTCAGGCTCTAGTACCCATGCCTCAAATTCGTCTTCAGGTTAAATTGTATGGTCCTTAAACAATTTATCGTGAACACTCCTGGAAGGTGGAATCAGACACAACTTTTCATTTGAATATGTTAAAAGGGTATTTTGATATAGATTGCACAGTTAAGTATTAAGTCAATCTAGTTGATGAAATGCAATCTGACTGAGTGAGTCTCGTTCAACGAAGCATTGGAATTCAAAAATATTAAACAATCTTGACTAGAAAGTTTCTCATCCACAGCAACATGAAATGAGTGAACTAAAATAGATATTATGCGAATATGAGCACTAGTTTCCTAATTTTAAACCCGAACAAAATATCTATGTTGTCATTGAAATTGTAGATTGCACACCTATAAAACAGCTTCCTTACATGATTAATCCTCTCAAACAGGAATAATTGAAGAAATAAATTCAGTATCTACAGGAGAATGATTATTTTGTAGAAACACGTAAAGTAACTGGAGTTCACTGTGTACTAAATCATATAATACATTCCGCATGTGTATTGATAATATAGATGTGATTTCCAATTCCAAGAATAGATTATTGCACCGACAAAATTGAAAATGCGAGATATATCACTAGGTTTGAACTTCTAAAGTATTTTCTGTGACAAATTCCACTCACAGGAAAAGCAAATCCAATATCGGCTTTTGCGAATCCAGATGGGTTTATCAGAGTAAAGTGCTGTCATTCGGAATGAAGAAAGCATTTTTCCAGCAACATTCCTACGTCTCACGAACGTGTTAACAACTGGTCTAAATAATTATGATGCGCACCTCAGTTATGTCATCATCTTCAATGATACTTGGTAGGATAACTTGAAAACCATTCGGATATTCTTCAGTGATACTTGGTAGAATAATTTGAAAACCATTCGGATATTCTTCAGTCGACTCAGTGATGCAAATGTGACGATTGATTCAAAAAGATGAAAATTTCTAGTTAATGGGAGTACATTTTTTTTAAAAAAAAAACGAAGTAAACTAGCACCAGAAACATTATTCCACAATTAAAAAGGAAAGTTTTACTTTCATATGGGCTTTTCAACATTTTGAAGTGTACCGCTCTTTCTCCAGACGTCGTATGTTCCGTTTGATCACAGTCCCATTACTTTCATCAACAAAATGAAAAACAAGACTCAGAGATTACTATGTATCGTTTAATACTGCAAGAATATAACAATGACACTAAAAACATTAGGGGAAAAATAATGTTATTGCAAATGGACTCCGACTTGTATAGAAGTACTATATTATTTTATTCTTTTTAAAGTTTGTGTAATTAAGCTGAGTGTTTTTCATAAGACATATTCTTATGTAATTTAAATTATTATGGTGTCATATGGATATTTAACAAATATGTAAAAGAAAGCTTTATTGTATAAATCTGTCCTTGGAGTTGTTGTGTATGTTTAATTTATGTCGTGTGCTTAACTTTTATCATTGATTGTAAGTTGTAAATGGAAGGTTTACATAGAATTAGAGTTCAAAGCCATTCTTGGTTACAGTCAGATTGGAATTTTGCTTGGGAATGTTTCCAATCTAGTTTAAGGTAACATGTGAATAAATAGGGATTTGACAAACAAATAATTCATTCTTAGACATTCTGATATGCATGAGATGCTTTTATACTGCAATTCATTCGGAATATTCTACATTTTTTGTGATTTGTGATAAGATATTTATGATTATTTTGAGCTTAATTCCCAATACTGCAATTGTCTTTCGAATTGTCACATTGTAATTTCTCTCTCTCTCTCTCTCTCTCTCTCTCTCTCTCTCTCTCTCTCTGTTAAATATTTTGAGACATAGATATTTATTAAAAGCATGTACTGTGGTTTCGTTTTTTGTGTACAACGATACCCGAGGGTGATTTTTGTATATTGTACAATATTTCGAAATAATGAGTTGGTTCATCCCTGCCGCACGTGCGAAGTGCTCTCGATGAGAAAAACCGATTTACATCTAGCACGGCTACATCGTCTGTATATAAATGCCTCACCGTAAAGTGATATTTTCACATTACGGAAAGTCTTGTCAGTAAGCGGTCTACTTAGGGACTTGCACATCTTTAGCTGTAGAGGTATGTAATTTATTAATTTCTTGTGTATATTATTTATTTTGTACATTGTAAGTTAAAGCTATTGTACCACCACGTTTATTTCTGTACATCTTCTATGTAGCTTTGACTTGCGTGGTATAATGCAATATTTTCTATTCTTGTTTGTGACTTAGCAAGAGATTACATCAGCAATATAAAAGTTGCAGTTTATTAAGAAACGTTTAGTACCATAGGTATCTTATCGGACAAGGGTTCACTTCTGAACCTTTTGTTTTGTTTTTTTTGTTTTTTTGTTTTGTAATATTGTACCTATAAATGTGATTTGTATAACTTACCATATATAACGTCGTTACGTTTTATCCTATATGCCCGTGTCATGAATAATACACGCTGTTGGATGTATTTTCAGCTGGTCGAGTAGCAGGTGATCGGGCGTTGCTGACCGGATTGGTGGGCGCTGATTGCTTGATTAACCAAGGAATTGAATGGTGGTCGGTTGGTGCCTATAATGATGCTTGCTTGATTGACCTGTGTGACCGGTAGCCAAGTGAGATATTGACGGGAGTGTTTTGTGTTACTCCGTGCATGTAATCTTTTAGCCGTGGTCTCATTTTGGGGTTTTGTTATACCCATTGTTCTGGGAGTGTAAAGATATTTTTGTATGATATCTGTCCAATCAATTCATCATTTTACTATTTGAGTAAAATATCTCATTTTTCACTAGTTGAGTGAATACATCATTTTTACTATTTGAGTAAAACGCTCATTCTTTTCATCGTGTGAAATTTCTGTGAATTGTTCACCTTGTCCACCGCTCCGGTGGCCTAGTGGTTAGAGCGTCCGCCTGGGATGCGGGAGGTCGTGGGTTCGGTCCCCGGCTGAATCATATCCAAGACTTACAAAAATGGTACTAACAGCCGCCTCTCTTGGCGCTCAGCATTTTAAGAGGTTAATGTTGGGACTGGTCGGCCTGGCGTCAGGATAATGTGACTAGGTGGAACATCGTGCTACATGTCTGCGGCATGATGCCCCAGTGCTGGACATCACTATAAACTGCCACAATGCAGACATCGTAGCGATGACTGAAAAATTGCTAAAGCTACGTTAAAAATCCAAATCACACACACACTCACTCACCTTTGTCCTTGTACTGTAAGGTCATATATTTGTTGATTTTTAGGTTCGTGCGGATTAGGTTAATTTGTCCAATATTTCGATCTTGTACACGCACGTATTAATCAATATTCTTTCTCATTCAAGTCGTAGATTAATAAACATTGTATTTTATCACCTTCAAGTGTTGTGTTGTAAATCCGAAATCCCAGCTCGGTCATCTTGTTACAATCGAGTTGTAACATAGCAACAATTTTGCAATTGGAATTGCTTTCAGTAGTTCTGTCAAGTCGATGAACGGGAAATCTCTGTACTACGTTGCAAGAGCGCTTCGATACGTTTCGTCTCCAAGGAAGTCAGTGGTGGTAGGTAATGGTGCATTTTTAAGTCCGTGATATTACTCTTCCAAGATCGTATCTTCTGGGATACGTGTCATTGCTTCTTCTAGATACTCTTCCAATATTTCTTCTAGATTCATCATTATTGTTTGTGTTTCAGCTGACTAAAATAATCGTTTTCATAAGTGTTTTCTGGTCAGAAGTGTTGTTCTTTCAGCCATATGGCAAGTAAAACAGGAGAATAAGAGTTCTTGTTCTGGACATCGGTGGGATTATTAAGGCTTATTTATTTTCTTTTCCACTTGGAGCCGATGTCTATGACTGCTATATTTTTATTTACGAGGGCCACTGTGAACTAAAGTTCAACACGGAGCTGGCCTGGTTTTATTGGATGAAATTGCCCTCATCGATGACTTCGTCTAGAGTGAAATCTTGTCCCCCAAAACAGTATCCTCCTACATAATCATGGTATCAAATGCCTTGGGTACTGTTGATTCCTAATTTTTCATGTGGCTTCAGGCAGTGTCACGTCACATCTTAAATAATTCGTCTGGGGTAAGTTACTTTCAAAAATGTCTAGCACTCAACGTTTGGCTGCCTTGGGTCACTTCCACTTTGAACACGTTGATGTGTTGAAGCTGGAAAGGTTAGCAGTGCTGTCGACGTCAAAGAACCAACGGCTCAGAGGTTAAACTTGGATGACGTCATCTTTGATCTCAAATCGGAGTCGGGAGGCACATGTGATGGGTTTAAGACTGTAGTTGCGGTTATTAGAGCTAGATTGATTTCGCTACCCTCTTTAAATCAGACTTCCAAACAATGAACGTACAGCCTGGCTTCCTTGATATGCCTGAATTCATTAGTATGAGCCATCAGATGGAACGCGGTACTACTTTGATTAAGTCTAGCAATAAAGGTGTTTCATTATTTAAAGGTGAGATGGTTGTCATATCAATGAATTATACGGCCTTTGAACTAGGCTATGAGTTTAGCCCGGACGCCTATCTGATTTAGGAACCTGTTTGCTGTGCTAACTTCTCAAAGAAATGTAATGTCAAATACAAACACTATTTGTGTCAAATATAAGCTTAACAGCCATTATAATTGCAATAAATATATACTCGTA
The DNA here is from genome assembly GCA_016617855.1 of Megalonaias nervosa. Lineage (NCBI taxonomy): Eukaryota > Metazoa > Mollusca > Bivalvia > Unionida > Unionidae > Megalonaias > Megalonaias nervosa. Next base: position 5,439 of record JAECUM010063042.1, read on the forward strand.
AGCTAAATATGTATCAGAAGGTTGGAAAATATTGCCAAATTTAGGTTCCCTAAGATTTAAGTGGCACTGGTACTAGTATTAGTAGAGAAAGTGTCTATATTTTGATACTGCGTAAGAAAACTTAGTGTGCGTTGTGTGTATTCGTTTTGTTGGGGAGGGGAAAATGTGTCGATAAGGATGTAGGTTGACCATATATTTTTCCCTGACGTACATATAAATCTCGATGCATTTTATCCCTCACCATAACAATTCCAAAACGGGCAAAATGAGAAGACTTGTATTGCCTGCCTTGGAATGCCGATTCTCATGAATGATTTTATTGTTTGTGAAACTGCATAATATATTTATTCATTGCTCGAAATTTCTTCTTGCGTTGTCGGTTAAATTACGTGCGCCTAGATTTTTGCACGTAAAACATACGCCGAACAGTTTTCTCTCTTGATACGTACTTTAGTTGTAAGGAATAAATACAAAAGTTTCCAAAGACACTATAGTTTAATATCTAGATTAGAAGTTTCACAAATCACTCTAGAAAATAAAACTTCTGAGAATAAATGTGTCGACAATTCTTTCAACTTCAAGGAGCAACTTTTGTAAGAATTAATATCTGAGAAGTCGTTCATGCTTATTTCAAATTTTATTGCTCTCGTACATGAACAGTAAATGATACATATTCCGTGTTTTTCATATTTTCTTCGAGTGAATGATATTTTTCTTTCACTGTGTGTGTTGTGTCCTATCTGTTAATTCTGTTATTTTCCTGCAAGTATAAATGAATTTCATTATTCATCACATGAATAACAAGAGACAGAACACATTTCTGAAGCTAGAAAACTGGCAATAGTAAAAGTAGTTTATATGACAGCTTTTTTCTGATTCAATACAAGACATTCTAATTTTCCGCCTGAAACAATATATACAAACCATTGTTTGGTTTCTTTATTAGATCAATAGTGTATAGGAAACATAAAACAGTTTCGGAAAATGCCATCTGATATGTATCCTGCAGAACCAACATGGCGGTGTTTTTAAAGTGTGTGCATCAGTCGGCCAAACATTTTCTAATGCTTCTCATAAACAGCATAGTCACACGAGTCATAGCATTCACCAACCACATTCGTAAGGATTGAAGATGTAACAAGTTCGAAAAAAGAAGCCAAAACATATGACCAAGTCCTACTAATGAAAACAAGTTTCAGGCGAATCCCAGGGGCTAATTTGCTTCACATGTTTTAACGTTTAGTCAGGACATGAATGAATATGACCTTCTTCATTGTGGGTCTAAATTGGTCTAAAAATGGAAGTGAATGTAACAGGCTGATGTTGGAATATGTAGATTAATTTTGTCTAGTCTGAAGATCAGGCAATACATATTTTGCAGCCCAGATTTCCTGTCCTAAGGTACATATAGAAACTATTTGGTTCACTGATTTGCAGTAAACTGATAAGATAGGTTCATTTATAAGTACAGTCCGGTAGACTGGATGAGATGCACAGCTCCAGGCTCAGATTAAACGAATGCTTCACACAAGGTGATAGTAGTTATAGCTCTATGCGGTTTCCGATGCTATTCAGGTATCCAGCTGTACGTCTTTAGAGTCATCATAAATGTTATGCATTTTCGAACATGTATTCCCTCAACGCATGATGAAATCCACTTATTTTTAAAATTTTGGTTCGGATAGCACGTGCATATGAAGTCATTCCAGCTGAGTCGAAAGCCCAAACACTGAGTTGTAGAACCATATACAGATGTAAAATGTAGAAAACATTTAAGAAATGGCAACATTTTCATTTTATAGTGACGTAATTTAATTATAAACGTATGTAACTGGGACAAAATGTTGCTTCAGTGAAGATGTTAACAAGAATGCGCTTGGGAAAGAAATATCTAACCTAATTAAAAATCTAATATAAATGGCTGATCCAAATATTTGTCATTTTGGAGTGAACAGAAAATCGGGGAAATTAATAGTGTATTTTATTATATTTACCTATCGCATCCGTTGTCTCGGTAAACCTGATTATTTGACCTGCTTCTGCTCACGTTTCTTCTCAGCTAGACGAGATTCAAGTTTCTGCAGAAGCATGCGGACAGATGTTTCATCAGAACGTACTGGTTCCTGCTCGACGGGAGTTGGTTCTTCATGACCAGATCCATCTGGAATAGGTTGTTGTCCACCCTGGCCCGATAGCTGGGCTTGAATTTCTACCAATTGTATACATTTTTCATGCATAAGACGGCTTTGAAATTAAAAATTATACTGTTCATAATGCCTATTTCGTGTTAAAATTTCCCAAACGTACAAAAACGAATGTGTCTTTCATAGCGTAAATTTCTATTGTCATCTATTTATATTAGAAGTTTGTGCCTTTTCGAAATTTGCTAGATTTGTTGCATCCACGCCTTCAAATTTCGAAATAACCTTAATGTGATATATCTCCCGTTATTATCGACAAATAACAATTCAAGAAAACTTTATTGTACTGTTATGCATTACTCGTAATCTGTGTGCATTTGTCAAAATAACCAGCCACCAAGTGGAGATAAGTTTCGTAATAAAACTTTATTGTACTGTTATGCATTACTCGTAATCTGTGTTCATTTGTCAAAATAACCAGACACCAAGTGGAGATAAGTTTCGTAATAAGACTTTATTGTATTGTTATGCATTACTCGTAATCTGTGTGCATTTGTCAAAATAACCAGCCACCAAGTGGAGATAAGTTTCGTAATAAGACTTTATTGTACTGTTATGCATTACTCGTAATCTGTGTGCATTTGTCAAAATAACCAGCCACCAAGTGGAGATAAGTTTCGTAATAAAACTTTATTGTACTGTTATGCATTACTCGTAATCTGTGTGCATTTGTCAAAATAACCAGCCACCAAGTGGAGATAAGTTTCGTAATAAAACTTTATTGTACTGTTATGCATTACTCGTAATCTGTGTGCATTTGTCAAAATAACCAGCCACCAAGTGGAGATAAGTTTCGTAATAAGACTTTCAGATACTTCACTGATTGACGCTGCCAGTATTTACGTGTGTGTGTGTGTGTGTAACTAGAGAACTATACATACCTTCAACTTGTCCTTCCAACTCGCCAACCCTTTGGTTTAGGGATTCAAAGCCTTGATTGAGGTATGCTAGCACACCAATAATCTACAGCGAGAACATTTTGTTATTGTTAACACCTGAAATTTGCATGAGCCACTGTTACATACATACATACATACATGCATGCATGCATGCATATAACCCTTTGGATTGCGTTTAATGGATTTTTTGAGATAGAACATGTTTTAAGTTGGGCACAATTCATCTCCGACACTGAAACAGTAAGCGCATGTGTTCTACATTTGGCTTTGAGAAATCATTGACTTAAATGCATGTGGTCTGCATACAGTTAATGTGCCTACAGTGTTTGTATCGTGATTAGCTTGCTTGAAGAATAATCAAACGGAAAACACCGTAGTTTATTTCACATGATATCTTAGCAGTCAGACTGTGCGTTAGAATATTTACGGAGGGTGAATTATTGACTTGCTAATTATTTATTAAATGGCTAATTGTTACAATATAAATTCTTTTTGCATCTAACAATATTGATTAGTATAATATTGGAAGATGGTAATAATAATAGTAATATTTTCTCTGCTCAATATTTCATCCTTTGTTTCTTTTCTTACGTAAAGTCTGCAATTTCAGCTCACTTTAGACAAAACTTTAAGTACCAATGTTATATAAAACTTGAATGGCAAAAGGTTAGCTGTACCAATAAGAGGACAAAATGTACATTTTAAATCTATTGACGGATGGTGTGTCAACATTTTGAAGAGATAGTAAGTTACAAACTATAAAAGTACTTACTAATTTAAAAGGATCAAGTTGACCTGAACTTTTACCCACTGTGTTGTCTCTTTGGTAAGGCAAAGCAGCAGTTAGAGCCAGGAATGATACTACAAGAACGAGTTTCATCATGATGGGCTTATCTCTCTCCTTATCTCTTCACACGAATTGCTGTTGTCGAGGTAAAATGAGATGTGAAAACTCCGGGTGTGGTCTAGGTTTTATATACCCGTCAGTTTCGTCCTTTTAGTGCCATGGAATGCTAATACGACACTTATATCACGCATGGTGTTTATTTCATTTCGATCAATGACAAAAGGGTACATGATAATTGGTATTCCTTGACTGACTATTAAAACTGGAGTGAGTACTATGATGAAATTAATTTATCAAGAATTACCGAATTAATATTTAAACCATGTCTATGGTCTATAAAGTCCGTTCCCTTCGCACCAACAGGGTTAATGTTATCAATTATGACAGATTAGAATTTTTAGAATCATTTCACATGAGGGCACGCCTATTCAAAGATAACTTGTGATTCAAGAAAAAAAGAAACAAGAACCACTGCGAACTATACGCCTGGGAATATTGATTGCAGCTAAGGTCAAACGAGATTGGTTGTCAAGATACAAGAGCGTTTATAATCACTCATAAGTACAACGTGGCACATCACATGATGTAAACGGTATGTGTCAGTAGGGTCAGTTGTTATTTGTGTGTGTATGTGTGTGTGTGTGTGTGTGTGTGTGTGTGTTGTTCTGTGCTAAATATGTTCTGATTAGCATACAAAATGTTAATACAACCTAATTCTAACTTGTACATAATTTCCCAGCAAAACACTTAATAACGACAAAAACACATGTATATTTCACATACAAGAAGTGTGCGTATAGGTATAACGTATGAAGAAGTATGTTAGTATATATAAGAGATCCCAGTTTATTCCCAGTAGATTCCTGTGTAATACGTACAGTACATTGCAATTTAATACTTAAATTAGATTCCAGTTTAATACGTAAATTAGATTCCAGTTTAATGCGTATAGTAGATTCCAGTGTAATACATAAAATAGATTCCAGGAAATAAAAAAGTTACCGGTAATTCTGCCATAATCAGGCAGAAAATGAGAATGCATTTTTCGTAATAAAATGTACGAAGGTATAACGTTCCTTATCACATCATAATGAAATAGCAATCCTTTGTATTTATGATGTCTAATTATGTAGCTTCCCTTTAAGTACAGTGTGTTACCTGAATTAACGCAATATCTCTAATTATCAGATTACGTAATTTCTATTTAAGCGCAGTATGTCTAATTACGCAGTATCTGTTTCAATCTAGTATGTTGTTTCTATTTAATGTAGTATGTCCAATTGTGTAGTTTCTAGTAGTTTGTAGTTAATGTTGGATGTACACTTACGTTGTTTCTTTTCAAATGTAATCTGTAGTTAATGTTGGATGTACACTTACGTTGTTTCTTTTCAAACGTAGTGTGTTGTTTCTAGTTAATTTAGCATTTATAATTACGTGGCTTCTATTGAAGTGCAGCGTGTAGTTTCTAGTGAATGTAATATGTGTAATTAAGTAGCTTTTATTTAAGTGTAGTATGTCGAAATAAGTAATTTATTTTTAACTGTTGTTAGTTATTTATATTTAAGTGTATAATGGCGTATTTTTTATTTAAGTGTAATATGTCTAATTGAATTGTTTCTACTAATGTACAGTATGTCTATTTGCGTAGTTTCTATCTAAGCAAAGTGTGTAGTTTGTAATAAATGCAGTATATTTAATTACGTTGTTTATATCTAAGTGTATTATATCTCATTACCTAGTTATATTTAAGTGCAGTATGTCTAATTACGTACTTTCTGTCTAAGTGCAGTATGTCTAATTACGTACTTTCTGTCTAAGTGCAGTATGTCTAATTACGTACTTTCTGTCTAAGTGCAGGATGTCTAATTACGTACTTTCTGTCTAAGTGCAGGATGTCTAATTACGTACTTTCTGTCTAAGTGCATGATGTCTAATTACGTACTTTCTGTCTAAGTGCAGGATGTCTAATTACGTACTTTCTGTCTAAGTCCAGGATGTCTAATTACGTACTTTCTGTCTAAGTGCAGGATGTCTAATTACGTACTTTCTGTCTAAGTGCAGTATGTCTAATTACGTACTTTTTAGTTAGTTGTAGTATGTCTAAGGAGGTCATATGTAAGCGCAGTATGCAGGTTCTTTTTAATTGTAATATGCATAATTACATAGTTTCTATTTAAGCATAGTATGTTTAGTTGCATGATTTCTAATTACGTGAAGTATATATAATGGAGTAGTTTCTATTTGAGTGTAGTATGTAGTTTGTAGTTAATATAGAATTTCCAATAACGTACATAATATTTAAGTATAGTATGTCTAAATATATTGTCTCTATTTAATGTTGTATGTAGTTTTTGTTTAAGTGTAGCATGTTTATTTATATAGTTTCTAAGTTTAGTATGTCTAATTATGTAGTTTCTGTTTAAGTGTAGCATGTATAATTACGTAATTTCTTTTTAACTATAGTAGTCTAATGACGTGGTTTCCACTTAAGTGTAGCATGCATAATTTCGTAGTATATCTAATTACGTAGTTTCTAATGCGTGTAGTATATATAATTACTAAGTTTTTATTTAAGTATAGTATGTCTAATTATGTAGTTTCTATTTAAACGTAGTATGTCTGATTGCATGGTTTCTACTTAGGGGTAATACGAAATCATCGTTGCTAGGTATTGGATGTACTGGTGTGAGAATTCATTGACCGTTAAGAGGCTTTAACATGGATGAGAGGATTATACAATACAGTCAGTGATGGGCATATTCAGTTTCAAAATGACATTAGCATAATGGAATTTCATTTATATCTGACTTCATATTGCAACGCAAGAACAGGTTCCATCTTGTCTAACAACTAACATATTGAATTGACATACAATGAATCGAAGAACGATTTGCACTTAAGTTTCTGACAGCTGATAAAATTACCCCTCTCCAATTAACTGCGATGAAAGGGACAAACTAGGCAGGAATAAGAAACCTCAAAGAGAAGCTACTTTTCACCTTCGTGAATATCTAACAAATTCTGGGTGAAAATTAAAATTGTTAAGTGACGAGGTAAATTCCCTGCTGAGCAGTCTATCCATTAGTTGACGGTCAAATTCAGTGAAGACATAATAGGAAATATTCAGATACTACGGATCACACGCCTCATTTGCCACACGTACTTTTGGATAATCTTTCTTTTACCGCCAACCTCAACATCTTTAAAAACCAATGAATAGGGCAAACAAAGGAAGTATGGATCGCTGCACATAGAGTTTATGAAGTGATAGAACCAGTGCATGTCAAGGACAAAACGTGTCAGTACAGGCAACCTCTATGGAAAGCAGTGCATACATAAATAATTACCTACATTAATTTTTATACTGGTTTCCACCAAAGTAACAGCAATTTTAGGACGACCACAAATATACATATCTAGTACAGTTAATCCATTTTCCAAAGCATATGGACAGATCATGTTACTGTGCCATCAATTTGCATTTGCGTTACAGCCACACCTTTTCAAGCCTTTTCTATTCAATCATCCTAGACTTGCATCAATGGCAGTGATTTCGACAATTGTAAATCCGACGCTGAAAATAGTGTGTTTCCGCCAACATTGTACGCGGGGCCAAAAGGCGAGCCCTAAAACCGGTCCGGGGGGTTGGGGTGGGTAAGGGATAAAGTGGCGTGAATGATTGACAGGTGTCACATAGCTAAGAGTACCTCTTGGGAGTACAAATTTAATGTTCTACAAATTACACTCAAGTATAAAAATGTACAGTAACATTAAAGTTTGCTATCTCAAAATAATTTCATCGAATTTGTTAAAAGAGTTATTCTTATGTTTTAAAACAGCTGCACACGTTCCATTTTTAGGAAATATTTTCCTGGGAATTTTTCTTTGGGTCTGGGTGTAGGCGATAGTTAAAATAAGGTTCAGTACCACACGAGTTCTACAATATCTGTATCTTTTTCTGCACTACCTATAAAGACAAGACGAACAACAGACATTTTTGCTTCCGGCATCTTTTGTGGAACAAATTCATTTGGTATACATCGCATTATTAATTTCTTGTTATTGTTTTAATTGTCATTGTTTATTTATTTTGTTTTATTTATTATTTTTTGCAAGATGCCTTAAATAAACGAGGTATCGAATGAGACCAGAGGCAGATATTATGGCCCGTGTTTATGAACACAGACGAGTTCATGTTAACAAGGTTATTGGGCTCGATTGGTTTAAGTGCATGTCTCTTGCCTCAGTAAGTTAAAATATCCACGTTATCAACACAAAATGTTGTCCTTATGCAACGTATTGCTTTGTTGTATTGCGCAGGCCTCTCTCTCTCTCTCTCGATCGAAATACATAGGTTTGGACAACAGATGATAAATTAATAATAATAATAATAATAATAATAATCAGCTGAAGAATGAAAACATGAGGAATACATTTCAAAAAGTGCTGATCAACGAAAACTCTTATCTAATTCTCATTCAAATTGTTAATATTTTAGAAAATACAGGATACTGGTGACTATGTAACAGTTTGCCAATAACGAAGGTGAAAAGACTAAATCCAAAATTGTATTAAAGTGGGAACAGCTCTACAAACTCTCTTTGTAAATCTAATTGTAAATTAACGGAGGTTTTAACAGCCTGTATGTTTGCTCTCGCTATTTATCATGCATATCTAGTGAGAGACCTGGATAGATGTGGTTATCATAGAAGTCGTTTTCATTTTCTATAAACTTTGCATGGGCAACACAATTTAATATTCTGCCCTTTGCTACATAATAAATATGAAACCTACTAAACTGTAAAGAAGACCATATCAGCCAAGATTTTAATCTGGCCAAAAGGTAACGACACATGCAGATGAAATGGTATTCATTTATGTTAATTTCCGAAGCTTTTTAAAAAAGGATAAAGACATTTTGATTTTTCTTGCCTTTCCTTGAAGCAGCATTCTCTCTTGCATAAGGTGTACCCTGCTGGAATTGTGTAGACACAGATGTACTGTCACATAAGGCCTGGCAACATACTGAACAAGCAGCCTACAACCTGATCTGTCGTTGTATGACGTGATAACAGGGCCAGGTCTATGCGGTTAACACTCTGGGTGCGTCTTATAACGAGTAGATATAGTCGAATATGAATAGGGACTCAAGGAAAACTTGGGATCGAGTGACTCAAAAGGTGTATAGTGAATACGATCCTTCTTGGATACAAAGTAGTGTTGCTACATCCTACAATGACTAATTTTACAAGTTTTGTTAAAGAATGATCAGCCTTCAGTGATGTTAAGTCTCTTTGTAATTATGAAGGTCTGGAAAAGGGTCACAAATGCGTAATAATTTATTGCTGTAGTTGAAACTTTGTTTGAAAATTTTTAAAATTTATAACTTCTAAAGAAAGTTATAGTTACAAATGAATATAAATAAGAACTATCTTGGTTAATTAAAGATTTTGAAAAATATATACTACTGGTGTCGTTAATTAAATAAATATTAGAATGTTCAGTTTGATATCAAACAGTAATGTTTCAGCTTTAACATAGTGTCTCCGACAGTTGACGACCAACCACGTTTGTTTACCAGCCAGATTAGTTCTTATAATGGGTGATGTTTGTTTTCCTTACATGGAACGTATTTATTATGAAAAGAGTACGCAACTGAACTTACTTATTATCACAGGATATTGGGTATTTTGAATAGAAGGGAACAAGTATGGAGTATATATAATAAGGAGAAATATAGAAATCACCACAAATCCCCAAGTGGCATATGCTTTTAAGTGGAGAGAGACTGTGTCATACAATTCTCCATTTACTTTCCACGTTTTAAAAGGATTCGGGGCTTTCATGTGAACTTTCCATTCCGACATTATAATAAATGTATTTTTATGAAAGAAAATAAGAATAAAAACACATGATGATATTGCTATTGGCCAAGGTGACGACGATCCAAAGTGAGTTTGACCACACAAAAAAAAACAACGCTGAACAGGTAACCCTGTTAAATACTCAACGGACAAATGTGAGTCAGTTACTGCTTATCAATCAAAGGAGACATCTGACACTTTCTATGTAAACGTCCCGTCTGAGTATGAGTACCTTGTCACTCCAACCAGTTTCTTTCCACAGCATACCGAAATTAATATTATCCTAACTTGAATGATTGAAATTATAATGAAGGATTCAATATTTATTCAGTTTTACAGTTGCATTATATATGTACACATTTACTTGAAAATGTTATTCCTGTAATCGACACAGATGGGCATTTTCTTTGCGTCACATAATGAGAAATTCAATTTCCATGGTTAATTTATTGCATTAAGAATTCTAGGGACAGGGGTCACTGTACATCAAGAGGATCCTTACTAAACAATGTACTGGTGACAATAGTAAGTAAAATGGTACCAGTTGCTTTGATTCAGTTATTTTTACCATATAAATGATACAGGTTGGGTTGCTATTTTCTGCGTTAGTTATTGTTCCTGTTAAACATTTAACAATTATACTTCTTTGTCGTGAGAATCAAAATGTGCACGTTGGTGTGTAATTCACATTTACGTTTTCATACCATCATCATTTTGCAAGTTCAACTTCTTTGGCTATGTAAATCACTCTCACAATTGCGAATAACGTGGACCTCTCATCGCTTTCTCAACATTTCTACATGTCTGCTTCCTAAATTTAAATTTTTTAACTTGTTTATCATTGTTCTGACAATGTCGCAAATTTTCACATAGGTAAGGATGGTAAAAGCAATGAAAAATTATATAAACGTTTACTTTTAGGAATTTTTCTATTCTTTTATTAAAAAAGAGACGAGCAATTAAACATTTTGAAAACATGAAAACATAAGCTCATTTTAGTTTTGAAGCCAAAAGAAGTTGTTGTAGCAAGAGCTGTTCTACATCGTCATCCATCTGACCAATACGGAAATCATGAAAGGATCAAGTGGATATCAGTTCATACACACCAGTCTCCCTCACCAATAATACATGTAAGGTTATGGAAACCAATGTATAGGATGAAGCTACACCTTGAGAGCCAAAAATGTATATCTCGGATCCCAAGCGGAATCCTTAACAAGCGAACCACTTTGGGTCATCTGGTTCTCTTGGATTAGAACATAAGACTGGCGATTAGGAAATGCGACCATAGCCGTATCTCCGTCTTCCTTGCTGTTCTAAAAGCATATGATATGATATGTACCAAGGGATTCATTGTGAAGTTAAATCATTATGGAATGAAAGTTCGTGTGCATAGATTGATATCAAAGGTCCAAATATCAAAATTAGGGTGGAAGTACTCTAAAGTACATGAGCTTTAAAATGGTACCCCTCGGGGCAGTGTACTAAGCCGCACCCTGTTCAACGTCATGATCATAGACCTTGTTAGACCAGTCCACCCAACTTATTTTGATCTAGTCCAATTTGCTGACGAAACTAGAATCTGCAAAAGGGGTGGGAAACCCATCCAGTCAAACTGTGGTCGGCCGATTCCGGGTGAAATTGGATAGGATTGGTCAACCGGATGATAGATGCAGCTTCAAAACTATCCACATAAAAGAGTAGGGATAGCATAGATACCCGAAAAGAAAACTTGTAAACAACCTCCTAAACTGTACCGAAACGGGAAAGAGATATAGTCTGAAAAACCGGGCAAGGATACTGGGGACGCTATTCGACGAGCACCTAACATTGGGCAATCACATACCATACCTAGCAAGCAGATGCGGATGGGGTGGGTGTGAACTAGCCACACTTCTTACATTCTATCGGGCACTTATTCGATCAAAAATCGTTTATGGGTGCCAAGCGTATGCTTCGGCCGACCCTACTTTATCTAAGAAATTGGACCAGATACAACACCAGACTCTAGTTATCTGCACCGGTGTGCCTTTTAGCCCATCTTGGGATGAGGCCAGAATCCTAGATAAGGAACCTACCCTCAGTCATAGATGGGCAGAGTTGCATCTGAGGTATGCGACCAGAACTTCAAACAATGATAAATCGCACCCTACTCGAAAAATTATAGAGATGCAACAAACCTTTCAGGCACAAACTTCTAAGTTAACAAGGAGTGGGGTGGGGTGTGGGGGTGTCCAGAACCTTAAAAGGGAATTGAACATCCCAAATATTCAGGTGGAAATAAAACACTATCCAGACACAGGCCAAGGGACCTGAAAAGTACCCCAAATCAACATAAATGCACTCAGATAATGGGATAAACATGAGCAACCCATAAAGATTACTATTAAAACGCTCTCAGAAATAAAACATTATTACGAAGGATACATTCAAGTTTACACTGAAGAATCTAGATTGCGAGATCCAGGACGCACTGCAGAACAGTGGTAATCCCGGATTTTATACATACTATTGATGTCCTTTTTGACGATTCTTGAACCAATGTATGCGGAACTTGAAACAATATCCCTTTAAAAATGGCCCCGAAATCTGATCAAGATTCAACGCTAAGATCAATTATCAACGACTGAAAAAAAATCAAAACTCGACGTTACTAACTGACCTTGAGTCAACTTTTAACATTAAAGCAGACTTGGCCGGTTCAGAATTCAACGAGATCAAAACTGAATACTACACCAGCCAATCGTCGCCCTCATAGGTGGGAGCGATCCCACTCCCATAAAGAGACATTCAAAGCAATTTGCTATGTCCCATGTCACCGTCAAAGTAAGAATAGAACAAAACCATAGATTCACACCATACATTTAAACTGACCAATATTCACACCTGTCAAGACCGGGACGGGAGGGTATAACAAGATTATCGGGTTGGGGTCGGATTATAACGAAGAACATTAATGATGGTAAAATGACCAATGTTTATTTATGAATGATTCAATTAAAAAGACTGTTTGATTCGTTCGCCAACAAAATCCAAATTTTGGATATTTAACAAAATATACACGAACCTGATAATGAAACGTGCAAGAAAAAACCTTAAATAGTATACAATGATTAATGATTCAAAGTGATTCCATACAAAAAAATTGAAAAAGTTATTCACATAAACATTGACACTTTCCACACAAATAATAATAAATGATATCTTTCAATCAACTAATGATATATGATGTGTTTTCACTCAAATAGTGAAATATGGTATTAAACATTGGGACATATACCTTGCGGAGTAGAACACAGATCCGAAAGGTCTTCTCAGCCCCAACGCTCTGTCGAATGGTTACGGAGCCACCACGAACGGTCTGCCCTTCCTGGTCTGCCTAAAGATCCGTTCAAAATCTCTTGTTCTCTGCAGATCAGTTTGGTCCAGAACCCTTGGTTCTTCACCACGTGATGACCTTTATCTTCTTCCGGGCCAGCATCACCCCCGACAGCAGCACACTAGGTATAACACAACCCAAATTAGCACCACGGCTAAACAACACCTACAAATACGGTGCATATACGGAGAAACAGCGTCACTATCACTCCGTTCCTCCTTCACTCCTTCAGCACTACACTCAGCATTCACCAGTCACCGGCCATCAATCAATCAATCACCAATCAGTCAGCTGAAAATATAATATCCGAATCCGTGTACTACAAATGACACGGTCATGTATAACAACATGTAATGACGTTATATACTTTAAACTTGAGTTGATTATTTTATACAAATTATATTATCGGGAATACTGTACAAGGTGATAATCAGGTTCAGAAGTGAACCTGTGTCTGATAAGAATCTTATAGTACTTAATGTAACACCTTCTCTTCCTTAATAAATACAACATTATTGCGAATATAATCGTACTGTTAAGTTACATAAAGGTAAACTAGAAATCAGACTATAACATTGCATTATACGACACAAGTCGGAATTAAATACAATACAAGATAAATATGATAGTAAAACAATTATATCCTATAATACAAATAGGAAAATAATATTTAACTCGCATACCTCTACAGCTGGAGATCGCGCGTCATAAAGTTGACTGCTCACTGACAAAACTTCTCGTAATGTGATGTTCAGCTGTACGATGAGGTAATTTATACACAAGCCATGAAAACATGCACTGCCTGTGCGCTCAAGGTATATCGGTTTTCCCACAGTAAGCACTTTGTTCGTACAGCATGGGATGAACCGAACACACCATTTCGAAATAATATACAATATACATAAACCATCCTCGGGTAACACTGTACACAGAAACGAAACCCGAGTACATGTATTTAAACCAAATAATAAATAAACGATAGATATATACATTTCCGTGACAAAGGGGCTATCAGCACATAGTTCATAAACATGGACCAGTGTACCATGTAGATACAAAATACGAGTAGAACTGAAATATAAATAATGATCAAAAGCAAGCACACACACACACACACACACACACACACACACACCACTCGACGAAATTTTAATCCTTAATTTCCTAGCCAAAGCACGCATGATTTAGTTGTGTGCACAACACACTATTTATCATCGATTAAATCAAATCGAACGAATGAGATGACCGTATTCGACACTTTATTACATGCACTGCATGTCTCCTAATTATTCGTCAGGTGTGAGGCAGGAGGAACAACTTGACGACAACCAGTCTAGCATGCAAGCACGCGTCTTGGTCTTTGCCTCGTCTGCGTCACACACGAGTCTGTGGACGTGCCTTGGCGAAGAAATGGAGCAATAGTCCGGCCTCAGAACCGAAACGTGAATGGAACTTCTTTGAAACGCGTTAGGTGTACTATCAGTTAGATTCTACCCAGTTATCTAAGTCGAGCTATTCCCTACAACCAATTGTATGTACGCCACATTTTTAAACAGTGTAAAGTTTACTACTAGTATTAGTTTGGAATTTAGCGTATATAGTGTACATTCTTTCCTCCGAAATGTTGATGAAATATACCAGATCTAAGAGACCCATATATTTCTATGCGGTCTTGGTTGTTTCAGCTTGAAGTGATAACTTCGAACGGTAGACCAATGGATTATATTTTACATTTAGATAGTTATTATCGAACTGTGATTTCAAGCCAAACTGAAAGCCTGAGTATTATAGGCAATTGGGTCAGTAGCACAGGGCTGTGGTTTAACATCTGTCTGTGCAAGCAGGAACGGGCCAAAGAACTGGGGCGGCGTTTTGCCAGATCCGTTCTTTGGGGCTGTTTGGTTTGATAAGGTCCTCTTACATCAAGTGGTCTATCTGCGGCCGAAACGGGATGGGATTTGCCTGGATGCTAAGGGCTCAAATTAGCTCGTTAGTCCTTATCGTTTATCAGTGTCACTAGGAGTACATGACAGTTGCAGTATTTCTGCCAATGAATTGATGTTCCCCGCTGCTATGAAAAAGTAGTTTCTTGCTCTCGTCTCAAGTTGGTCCCCACTATGTAGTTTCCTGTCGGCGTTTAGGAGGGTCTTGACGTTTTCCGTGTGCTATTGTGTCCCCAATCTATCCAGCATTTATTGGCCCATCACAACTTCTCAGCCTGGTTACAAATGTGTGATGACATAGTCTTAGTGCTATTATATATTCTGCTTTTTACTGTGTTACGAATATGTAATTAAATTGCTTGTGTGCTAGTTTTAAAATTCTTTTTTTTTTTTATTTTTATTTCATTACATTTTATTGTAATGATAATTTTCATTGGATCTGAATCTTTTTTCGGAAAATTCACTTGACCTAATTAGAGTGTAACCGTTGCTTAAGCACTATTTTTTTTTAGCTCATTTTGGTTTATAGATTTTGTAAACACTACGCGAAAACGATTGGCTATTGCCAAGGTCATCTGTAGCCTACGTGTTAGCTCTGATGTAAACGGTTTTATTTTTACATTCATTTCCAGCGTGAGAATCTGATTCTTAGATAGGGCTATTCTAGCTACGTGCTAAATGGCATTTTTTTTTTATTGCGCTGTTCAAATTAATGGTCATGTCCCCTATCACGTGAGCCACCATGTGATCTAAAATCGAGGCTTAAAACAGCCAATTGGTAGTAGATTAGTTCAGTCGTAATTTTTACACCTCAGAGCCCAAGGTGTTTCATTGTTGAAGCCAGATTGGTTTTGAAGTTCATCTGTTTTTTTGGAATTTAATAATTTATTCTCTAGAAGACTAAACAAGTGTACTTTTTATAAAAGGTTCTGGGACAAAGAAATTCAGTGGAAATTTATTCTGGAATTCTAAATGGGAACATTATAAACTGTGATTCAGTCGAGGATCTGTTACCATCAGTACAACGACCTAATCTGACGTCATCGCCTCCATATTAGAATTTCATCGAGAGTCGAACCTGGATTCAATTAGAACTGTTTAGTGATAGGACTTATATTTTTTCAATCCTAGGATTAAATTTTGGATTATATTCACAAACCGTAAGTCCTATTACTTATTTTTACTTTGTTTTCTAGGGAAATAAATTATTTTGTTAAAATTTACAGAGCTTGCTGACTTCACTCTTTTCTTTTGTTACATTTGTACGAGCTTACACGTAACAGCTGGTTCCCCTCATTTTCTGTTTGCGCTGGTGGTTGTTTTCAAGCTGAGCTATAGTCTTTGATGTTGTTCTTGCTGCTGCTACTGTTATTGCTTTAACTGCTGCTGTTGCTAGTGTTTAATGGAGCTTTTACTCTTGGTGTCCTTCCTTGTGGTAGCCTCTTTGTCTCCTTTGTCTCCTTGTCTTTTTCTTTTATCTGATTTATTCTCTCTCCCTCGCCACCTTGCCTTAAATGGTGACAATGGGGTTCGTTCCTCAGCTTCAGAAGTTGGTGCTGGAGGTGGTGTTATTCTTGGAGGTGAGGTTCTAGAAGTCTTTGCTTCGATGGCAGAAGAGCTTGGAGACGGAGAAGGTCTACGTCATTGGCTTCCTTTGTTGGCCCTGTGGTTGTCCTCCCTTCCCCGGTCTTCTTTGGGGGCGACTTTTCTAGTTAATGCTGTTGGCATTATCCTCCCAGATTAGCAGTTAGGTAGTAAGTTTTGCTTGAACCGTTATTCTCGACACTGAGGCGATATTAAGGCCTAATCCTTAATCGCGTTCAGGACTCCACGGGAATCAATACTTTCATCACTGATTTTATTTGTTGATACGTCTGCTTTCTACTTCCTTGGTCGAGTACTATGGAAGACTCAATCAATGAATCGATCAATTAATCAATCAATCAATCAATCAATCAATCAAACAATGTCGCGTATGACCATTCGGTCTTTTGTGTATGGTTAATGCCAGCATCACTGACTTCTTAATTGGGGCCCCGAGTGGCCGAGTGGTCTAAAGCGCTGACCGTTACGGATCACTGCCATCTCACCTCTGTCTGCGTGAGTTCGAGTCCAGGCTCGGCTAGCGTGGGTACGTGAGAAAGCCTGCCAGTAGCTTCTCGTGGGTCGGTGGTTCTTCCCGGGATTTTCCAGGGTTCTTCCTCCACCATTAATACTGGCCGCCATGTATAGCCTATCTTGTGCTGAAAAATGGCGTTAAACCCTATAATAACAACAACGACTTCTTAATTTATCGTCGGAAGGAAATGAGAGTAACCTCCCTTTCCCCTTTAGGGCATGCACCGTATGCTTCTTAATTATTATGTACCGCAGGCTTCCCAAAGCAATGTCTGCCATGTACGCCATGCATACCTATCGTGTGCTGAAAAATGGCGTTAAGCCCCACAACAACAACAACAACAACAGCAATGTCTGGAAGCGGTAAGTCCGATCGCAGTATCAAGCGGCAGATGATGAGATTTGCTGGTGGTTTGGGGATGGTGATGTTAATCTCGGAGGTGGAGGTGTTGTTGACTGGGTCTCCTTGGCAAGGGTGCTTGACGTCTATTGGGTCTGCGTTGTTTTCTGCTACCTCTATCGACTCGTCTGTTTACTTCCATGTCTTGGTCTTCTTTTCTCTTTAGTCGTTGTTTCTTTCCAGATCAGGAGATGGGTTTTCCTTTCTGAGTTCTCAAACTCTAACCCGAAGCGACTGTCAGACCTTTCAGTGCACTTAGGGTGAGAACAGGAATCATTTCAGTCTCTAGCTCCTTCCTCTACTTCTGTGCTGTTACTTGCTATGTTTGCTGCCAATTGAATGAGGGAAGACTGCCTTCTTTTTCTTGAAATAAAGACGTTTTCGGCCCTCTGTAATGTATGTCTGGTTACAAATTTTTACTCTTATGGTTGTTTGTCTGACGAGGCAATCGAGGAAAAGACACCGAAAAGGAGTACATCGTCGTTAAAGGGTCTTCTCAAGGCCCAGAGTATGTAAAGTTTGTTTGATGAACCGAAAGGTGCGAATTTATCGTCTAATAGCTTGGAGTGAAGAAAAATTTTGAAATATCGCTGTAATGATGGCTTTGTTAGGATTACGGTTAGTTATTAGCATGATAGAGTTTTTTTCAGGAATGGCATTTATAAGTATTACGAGCTTTAATTATTTGTCAGCTGCTGCAGATAATCAGATAACGAATTGTGCAGTGGGCCTTGATGGGCTTAGGACCACCTCATGTTGGCTAAGGTGTGGGAAGTATATATTATTCTGGAGAGTACTCTCCTTCAAATAATTGCCGCCTTGTGCAGCTTTCCACGATGTTCTGGGCTTACGACCACGTCATATGTTTTATTGGATGTGGGGGATTTATCACTATTCATATACAATACTTTCAGCAGCAGATCAAGCTTATGTTATTAAAGGGCATTTAGGATTGAGAGTGGGCTATGTAATGTTGTTGGTGTAGATTAAATCTTTTTGGTTAGTGTAGTTTAGTCAGATAAATTTGTTTTCACATTTTGTTTTATGTATGACTGGCGAAAGCATCTTTTTATATGCTAGAAACGCTCACTCTAAGCAATATATAATTTTGAAAGACAAAAAGAACAATCAGCAGCTTTTTTCTAAATCAATATTTTAACCTGCCCGCTAATTTCAAAACTCAAAGGGGAAAACATGAAAACAGAAGAGTATGGCCTTTCTTCATTAACTGACCAATGCAAACATATTAAACATGAACGTATTTACAAGGTTGAAAACTTCGAGAAGCGAGATACGGCTTCCATTGAATTAGCACGGTGTCATTTGGCCTCAAGGATATAGATATCCATGATGACCAGTAAATCAAGTGTCTATTTTTGCATTGCTTCTAAACAAATCAAGTTCAAAGTAACTCAATAAAAGTACTAAGATAGGGTTGGTGTAGAAAATTCACACAATATTTTCCACACACAACATAATATCCGTTTCTATTAATTATACGGTATTGAATTTGGTGGACACAGTATTTTCTTCATAAGTCCATTATATTGTCTTTGAAGAGGTATAGTCCATGATATATTCCACTCAGCTGCCGTTGGAAAAGTAGACGGCTACACAGTGGGTTCCTTAGCGATGACTTTCGTCTGTGTTGATACTATAAGCTTCACGTCTGTAGAGTTTCGATAAGGAAGATCATTTTCAGCACATACTACTGGATTCTAGGTAGCTGCCTAAGGACTGAGGGTCAGAATCAATGAAGTTTCTACGTATTCATTTTGTTTCTCATAGGTAATGGGTAATTTTTTATGTATATTTAATTTGTATTATGTGCTTACCTTTCGTCCAGGAATGTAACTTGTTAACAGAATGTTGACGTAGCTAGCTTGTGTCTATGGTTGTAAGTTCTCTATAGGAGGTTTACATCGCATTTGAGTTCAAGGCAGTTTACAAGTAGACTGAAAGTTTCCGTTGGAATGAGTTTCATCAAGGTCAAGTGAAAACATGTATAAATAGGGAACTGATTAAAGATAATTCATTCCTGTTTCATGTCAAGTAATGTTGGAAAGGATTTACAGCCCTGTTCAGATATAATTCGAAAGGAACTATTTATTTACAACATTTACTGTAATTACTTAAGTATTCATTCACTTTTCGATTGATAGACTACTTTGGTATTATTGTGAACCCTTTCAAACACATACTGGACTGCACCATTCTGTTCTAACAGGAAATTCAAGACTATCAGAATTCATTCGAAACATTCCATATTTTTGACTTGTGGTTATACATTTAGGGCTCCTTGGAATTTAATTCACAATACTTAAAGTGTGTTTTGAATTTTCATTGTGTATTATAGAGAAATAAATTGTTTATTGATTTTACTTAAAATGTTCTTTTCATTTTCTTTCTGTTACATATTTTGATACCTACAGAAATTAGATATGAAAAGAGAATCTTGATAGAGATAGAACAGTTAATTATTCAATTAATTGTTTCGTATCTGTCCCAAGCAGTGTGATGTGAACGATGGAATGCAATCTGACTGTAGTGACTCTGGTTTAGCCAATCTTCGGAATTAAGAAATATAAAACAATCTGGAGGAGAAAGTTTCACATCTACAGCAAGGAGTGAACAGCTATTGTGTGAATATAACCACTTCTTTCTTGATGTTCCAATACAAACAAACACAATCTATCAAGATGCTGAAATTGTAGATTGCACACCTGCGAAACAGCATCCTTACATGGCTACAACTCTCCAGCAGGAATATATATAAAGAAAGAAATTCAGTATTTACTGGAGATGATTTTATAGAGCCAGGTAAAAGTAACTGGAATTTAAGATGTATTCGTGTGCCCAAACCAGATAATACAAGTATATGTGTACTGAAAATAGAAAATGTAACAGTGCCACGAAAAATGTTTCATTTTAAATGCCAAGAATAGATCATTGCACCGACAAAACTGGACATGCGAAATATGTCACCAGGTTTGACCTTTTAAAAGGATTGTGGCATATTCCTCACGCGGAAAGAGCAAATAAAAATTTCGTCACTTTCAAGTTCAGATAAGCTTTATCAGCATAAAGTGACGCCATTCATAATCAAGCATTCTCTGGCAACATTCTAGCGTCTGGTGATAACTGTGACAGGTACCTTAATTAAGTTATCGCCTGAAAGATCACTAATTCGGAAATTCCTGGATCGACTCAGTGTGCACATCTGACATAATTTGAGTAAAAATTGAGTTTTGCCGTGCTCGAGTCCTATTTTGAGGATAAAACCTGTAAAATATATGATCTAGGCTATTTCCGAAATCCCAGTGCCTATTAGAAAAAGCAACCAAAGCGATTTTTGGGTATGGTTGGTTATTATCGGAAATTTGGCCCAAATTTTTTCCATAATTGCCGAACCTTTAACAAGCTTGTTCAATAAAACATGTAAGAGTCATTGTACTTACAAATATCAGGAAACATTTCACAAATTAAAGGCGTTACTTGAAGTGCATCAGTTTTTTCAGCACCAAATTTCAGCCAGTTGATGCAAGTGATGTAGGGTTGGCGGAGTATTGATTCAAGAAGTTAAATATTTTGTGGCCCATCCAATGTGCCAGTTTTCTACTAAAACATAAATTAAAAACAAAAAATTATTCCACAGTTGAAAGGCTTTGCAAGATTTTGAACTGTACAGATCTTTTTCCAGTTCTTGTATTCAGTGATCACAATCCCCTTACTTTGATTAACAAAATAGTAAACAAAGGTCAGAGAATATCCTGGTGGGGTTTAAAGATGCAAGAAGAAACAAACACAGACATTAGATATATCTGGGGAAAATATAATGTTATTGCAGATGAACTCCGACGTGTATAAAAGTGCTATATTGCATTAATATATGAAAGTTTGTGCAATTAAGATGAGTGTCTTTCATTTGACATATAGTTTAATTCTTATGGAGTCATATGAATATTTGACAGATATGTTAAAGGAAGCTTCACTGGGTATATCTTTCTTTTACTTCATGAGGGTAGGTATTGTGTATATTTAATTCATATTATGTGTTTGCCTTTTGCCAATGATTGTAAATTGCAAACAATCTGTTTACATAGATAACCTTTTTCCATGATTACGAGTTGTAAAGGAGAAGGCAAACACAGTATTTCAGTTCAAAGAGAGTCTTGTTTACAATTAGACTGGAATTTGTCGTTGGAATCTTCACATCTAGTTTAAGTGCGAATGCGAATAAATAGGGATTTGATATTTCATTCCTTTTTTTTAGGACCGTCTCTGGGAATACATTTTGGATATGTTGTGCTAAGATACATTTCGAGAAGAATTATTTATATAAAATATTTATTGGCGTTACTAAAATGCCCATTCAGTATTTAATTAATACACTACTTTGGAATTATTATTACATAATTCATAGTCATACTGGTCTGCATCATTGGTTATATCAGAATATTCAGTGCTATTGGAATTCCTTCGGAACATTCGACAGTTTTGTGATAGGATATATAGGATTACTTTGAGATGAATTTACAATACTGCAATTGTCTTTCGAATTGTCATTTTGTATTCTTATATTGCTTATAGTGTTGGTTTCATTTTCGTTTTCCTAATGTTTTAGGACCTTGAGTAATAACATAAGCAATGATTTTGCAATTTATGTTTTCTTTCAAAAATTCTGTCAAGTAAGTCGATGAGTTGGAAATCTCTGTACTCCGTTGCGAGAGAGCGTCAGTATGATTCGTCTCCAAGGAAGTAAATGGAGATAGGTAATGGTGTCTTAAGTCTTGCTACTACTCTTCCAAGATCGTATCTTCTGGATGAGTGTCCATAAGTCCTCTACATACTCTTCCAACGTTTCTTCTTCATTCATCATCACTGGTCATGCTGAACTTAATGATCACGTTGGCTTCCATAACAGCGTTTTCTGATCAGGAGCCTGGTACTATTCCTTTCAGGCGGCGAGTAAAACAGGACACTAAATGTTATTCTTCTTGTATATACCATTAAAGTAAAGCTAGCCACCTTATTTCATCGACTATTATAATCTGACAGCGGTTTCGGAGACACATTGTGTGCAAATGGATTGAAGTAGTCTAAACAGTGCACTATGGAATGCTGACATGCATGAAAGTATTTCTACGTAACATCCGTAAGAATATCTCGCAAGAAGACTGTAAAAAAATGATGGTTGCACGAAATGTTAAACTGGAATTTATACAGTTATATCTAAGATTATAATGCATCTGCTAACTTAAAACGATATGCACACCATAAACAGATAATACTTAATGGTAGCAGCTGACCAGAACTAAATCCTGATACTTGTAACATCGACAACATAACTCTGGTGTGCTAGACTGCTGGTATTAGTAACGTTTGGAAGAGCAACTGTTACTGTAATTGTCATTTTTGCGTATTTAACCTTTACCCCTCCTAGGAATATACAGGGAGGTGGCCAAAAGCTATTCAGTAACACTCTTTCCAATGTTTATTTTATGGGCAAAACATGACAAGAAACTTTGAAGCAGTCAGCTACACCTATTTCAATGTACAACTTTCAGACTTAACTGGTTACGGCTGCGGACTTAGCAACGTCCGAAAAGCATATTGGAAAAAATAATCATTCAAATATTGACGTAGAAATTTAAGAGCAGTTTCAACACACACACACACACACACACACATATATATATATATATATATATATATATATATATATATATATATATATATATATATATATATATATATATATATATATATATTCTTTTGAATGTGCTATTTCTCTCTTTCTCAATATCACACAAATGATATGCCACAATAATAGAAACACCATAATATGGATGACTATACAAATTAGACGTCATATGTGAAGGATAAATAAAAGGAGACGACTAATTAGGTTATGGATGTTTTTGGTGTATAATTTATCCCCTGTAGTTATATTCATATTCTGGAATGGATGATGCATTCTTAAGATGTCAAGTTAATGGTGTTCTAGTTGTCAAATTATCATTTATGCTTCTTTTGCAGCCCAGAAACCATGTAACTCTAGATCCATGGCAAAACATCCAACAACCTGACCAGCAATCTTGCATGTGCAGGACCATCCTTCAATGGAGTCCGTGGAATTGTTTGACTTGCTTTTGATCCACAGTGAATGGATTTTATTTTTAGAATGCAGATACTGGATTTTTACATATAGCAGACCTGGATAGTCCATGGATACCATAAACTCGTAGTGCCTTTCGTCAGTGAGATGTTTTCTAGTTTATTTTGGAACCTGTTTAATTTCCGATGTTGTTAGATGAAAAATTGTGCATAAAATGATATTTGGAAGTCCTACCGGCAGCTTTGTTAGAAATACATCCGGGTATGTCTCTGGCGATATACCAAGTATATTACTCACGGTGTTGAGGAAAGAAGACACTTCTTGGAACTGATCATTTTTCAAGCCAGTAATGAGGAAATAATCATTATTTGTGAAGGAAGAAGGAACATCAAAATGAATATATGATTCTATTCCAATTAACTCATGCATATTTCGTAAAATTGATGCAATATATGTTTATATGCATTAATGGATGGCAAGGCTTTATTAGTTAAGTTGGAGCTTACCAATTTGAATTTGCACAATCTAGAATATGAATGTATAAACAAATTTTCAGTAAATGTTCGGAACATTCATTTATTTAGCAAATATGTTCAAATTATATGTTTGTCCAAAGCCGTTTCTGTTTTATGTGAATGAGTACACATGAAAAAAGTTATAAAAATTTCAGTCCTAAAAACTCAATTGTAAATCAACATGGATAAATAATTATACTATATTTTTATGGAGGAATACTTTCTTCACAATACTGCTTACATCATTTTCTGATGCAAAGATATATGCTAGGTCTCCTCTAGTTTCCTTTCAGATGTATACTATACCCATAAAATGTTGCATTCCATGACAGCAATATAAAATGAATTGCCAATTACTGATGATCGTATGTATCAATTCATACTTTATTCATTTTGATATTTTTCAGTTTTTTTCTTTGGGTGGTGAGAACTGAACTGTTAATAAAGCTTGGTTTCAAATGAATAGTTCTGGATATTACAGGTGTTTGATGCATACGAAAAAGTCGAACCCGTAACGTCGATACAGCGTTCGATACAGTGTATCGGCGCTTTATAATTTGAACAATTATAGTATATTTTATTCGGCTGCAGACGCTCCTTTGTTAGTTGTTTGCTAAAATTAATTCCCTATATTTGAAACATTAATAGTGCACAATATGAACAAAGATCGAGTAAATAAAAGGTAATAAAATATACGCTGGTTGTAACTTTTCTTTCCATCTGAAAATTGACTTTGTTATTTATAGATTATGCAAGTGAATACGGTACACATGTTAATTAATAAGTTAAAGATCGAAATGGGACCGCTCCGGCGGCCTTGTGTTTAGAGCAGAGCGTCCGCCTCGGATGCGGAAGGTAGCGGGACGTCATGCTACATGTCTGCGGCATAATGCCCCAATGCTAGACATCACTATAAACTTTCACACTGCAGACATCGTAGCAATATGACTGAAAAATTGTTAAAGTTACGCTCACATCCAAATCACACACACACACACACACACACACACACACACACACACACACAGATATCGAAATGGAAATGAGTTTAAGAACTTTATTAAAACCCATTATATTGTTGTTGTCATTTATTGTAAATGATACAAATACTTACCTTCTTATTAATTTACAGCATCTGTTTGCGAAAATGTTTTAGCGTAAAAGAAAATTAGAGTAATGACTCAGCTCAGTGTTTGTTTACTTTCGTTTCCTATTTCCCCGTTAGCGCCTCTTCTAAAACTCGCGCGTCAAAGGCAATTTAGAAAGAAAGAAAGAAAGACAGACAGACAGACAGACAGATAGATAGATAGAAAGAAAGAAAGAAAGAAAGAAAGAAAGAAAGAAAGAAAAAGGAAAGAAAGAAATGAATAATATTGTTTAAAATTTGATTCACTGTTTTCCAGGACCGTTTATACAATACTGAAAGAAATATAATAGTGCACTGTAAAAAATGCGGCTGCATTTTTCCAGGCGCAGTGATTCGTGGGAAGCGATTGGGCAACGTGGAATATCCCAACGCTACCTAAGCAGTATAATTCAAGAAGTGTTGAGGTGTTAGTCAGCAGCGCAACTCTGTTCCAATATGTTAATATGCGAAAATTGTTTCTACAAAAGAAATACTCAATCTGTGGAAAATCAGTCTTGGAGCAAGCCTGCGCTTAAACTATATTTCCAGTTTAAGTCTGCTCAAATGGAGCATTTTATCTTCACTTTTCAACACCATATCATGTTCAAAGGTCGTGTTTGGTATGAAAAAGAAATTGATAAGCATATTCAATACTGTGATTTGTGTATCTAACAATGCAATAATACAAATAGTCATGAAATTTATTATCCACATAATCCACATAAACACGGCTTTTATTCCATTTAATCCTCTAGGTACATTGTGATTTTTAAGTGGAAATTATGCTTGGATTATCAGAAGAATATAATGCAAACGCTTATCTAAATTATTTAAATACTGTATAACAGTGCTTTGCTGTTCTATTCACTGGTGTCTACTTTGGATATCTCAATTTAGCTCTTGGTACACATGACAGTACCAAATCAATAATATATGTCATTTTTGTTCGTGACTGTACATTGTAATGGTCATATACAATCAAGAAATTAGATGGCTAATTTCTGTATGCGGGTATGAATTCTATTGTAAGATATAAAGAGTTTAGATTGTGTGGGATCTATAAATGGGTGTTTACTATCATTGAAAATAATATTAAGAACAAACATGTTTATTAGTTTGTTTTTATTTCAAACTGAATAGATCGGCCAAATGGGTTCTTTTGCGACGTGGGCTATTGCGAAATGTTCTGTGATGAGTAGAAGCAAAAGGAGTTTACGCCCGTATAAGAAGATAACTGAACAATTAATTTATTCCTATTGCGAAATCCTATTTTGGGTGACTCTTACTTCACGTGTTCATGTATTCATTAATATCAGTCAGCAGATGTATTCAGTGTTTTGTTTAGATATAATTTGAAAGGCGACATTTATTTCTATTATTCGTTGGAATTACAAAGTGCACATCGGACAAAAGTATGAGACTGGAACTAGTATGAATGTATTGAAAGAAGTTCTGGACACTGTCATTGTGATATGTTAGAGCTGTTGGCAGAACAGTATATTCGGAACATTCGATTCTTTAGGACATCTGATAATAACTTTGGAATTATTTTGCATTTAATTCATAATACCTTCAGTTTTTCTTAAATCTTCATTTCAAAACTTTCATAGTTTATAATATGTGTGTGTGTGTGTGTGTGTGTTACGAAATAGGGTGGCCATAGATTTTTCCCTGAAAAACATACAAATATCGATGTATTCGCTCACTTACCATGACAATTTCAAAATGGGAAAAATGAAAATATTTGTATTGCCTGCCTTTGAATTTTTATTCTCATTAATGATTTCTTTTTCATTTTGTGAACCTGCGTAGTAGATATCATTTCATTGCTCTGATTTCTTCATATGTCGTCGGTTATATCACGTGCGCCTAGAGATTTGCTCGTAAAACATAATAGGCACCCCAGTCTTCCCGCTTGATAGTATTCTAGTTGTAAAGACTAAGTACAAAACCTTTTTTCTAAATATACTATAGTTTATTATCTTGATTACAGGTTTTATAAATCATTCGAGAAAAAAAATTCTAACAAGAAACATTTGTCGAAAATTCTTTGAAACATCAGAGAACAGTCCTTGTACAAAATAACATCTGAGGATTCGTTCATGCTCCAATTTATTCCATTGCTATTTGAAACAGTAAATAATACATTTACGGATATTTTAATATTTCTTCGAGGGAATGATATTTTGCATTCATTGTTTGTCTTCTGTCGTATCTTTTAATTTGTTGCATTTTTCCTGCAAGTATAAATGAATTTCATTATTCATCACTTGAATAACAAGAGACAGATCATATATTTCTCAGCTAGAAAGCCGGCAATAATATGAGGAAAAAGCATATATTTCTGGAGCTAGAAAACTGGCAATAATAAACATACAGTTAATGGACAGATAGTCTTTCTGATTCAATACTGTATATTTAAATTTCCCAAATTAAACTATTATTTTAAGATATTCTGTGCTTTTCGAGTTCATTTATGAGATCATTTTGGTATAGTAAGATACTAAAGACAAATAATTTATTCGGATTAAAGCCATCTCCAATATGCAAACCAACATGTCTTATATATATATATATATATATATATATATATATATATATATATATATATATATATATATATATACTCTCTTTCTATATATATATATATATATTAAAAAATAACATACATTTAAAGTGTTGGTATAAAGCAATTTGATATACCAATACTATTGGTATATCATATTGTGATCCGCCCATGGCGCAATAATACGCATATATAAACATTCTCGCGAGCGTCTGCAGTTGATTCTAGATCAATGATCAATTTCTACACATTAGTCACTACTGACGTATGAAAAATAATGATGAAAAGTATTAATAATCCCCGTTTTCTAAATTAATTTAATATGGTACACATTTTCATCACAATCCTTTCTGCTTTATGTTCTCCCCTCCCCTCTCAAGCATAACGGACAAACTGCGCAGAAATGTGGAATGAGAGAGAAAAGGAATTTGGGCTGGATTAAAACCTTGAAATAGAAATTATACCAAGTAACCTACAAGAATATGGTTCGTCGTAACGATACGTGTGCACTTTCCTTGGGATTTGTCAAAGTGTTTATCAATGATACAATGTTGCAAACCAGTAAATTCCTCGGTTACGTGGTACACATACTGTGATATATTTGATGTTATTTTTTTTTTTTTTTTTTTTTTTTTTTTTTTTTTTTTTTTTTT